>BSBK01012716.1:0-205000 GCA_027943335.1 Chamaecyparis obtusa
CACATACATGTACGTATACGCGTACATGTACACATACACATACACATAAACATACACATACACACACACACACACACATATATGTATATTTGTATGTGTATCGTTATGGAGTAAACACTACAATTTATGAGAGCTTTATCAATAAATCTTGTAGTTAGTATTGAAAATAATTAAAACAGTAGCATGCATAGAATAAAATAAAATGCTTGGTATGTATTTTCTTAGTTTTCATTTGAAAGTTAAAACTTACTTCTAATATATTTATTAATTTCAACTCAATCTCAAACCTAAAGGTGCAAAGTACTAGTTACCACACTTTAAAAGAAAGTCACATTTTTTTTAAAAAGTGCACATAACATCTTACATTAATTAAGTTGTTAGTTCAATTTCCACTATTAAAAAAAATATTCTTTAAAGAATTTATGTTGTTGTTCTTTATAGCTAATAAATATTAGAATATGATTCTCTTCGTTCCATTCCTTTTTATGTTTGATTTATTGCTTGATTTAAGTATTAAACCTTTCATTTCTAAAAGTTGTGATTAATATCCAAATACTTGTAAATGAATATAGCATCTCCAAGTTAATTATTTATATAAGTAGATAAATATAATAAAATTTAAGAATAAGAATATTTAGGTTTCTCAATTATTCTATTAAGAATGTATTTAGACAAAGGTGGACTACATGTTAATGTTATGATCCCGGTGAATAAATTATTATTTCTATTAATCCACTTTGATGTTATTGAAAACTCTATGATAAATATCCATTTGTCATCTTTATGTTGTATAGCTCTAAATGTTGACTCTCTAACCCTGGATAAGCACCAGTCAAATATTTTGGCCCTAAATTAAAAAAATAATCATAATTTAAAAAACTAGTTTAAATTTTATTTTTATTTTATATATTGATCCTATTTATTGACCATTGTCCTAAAGTCTTTAAGCATGAGAAGTTGGTAGATCTCTAGAAGAATTTAAATAATCACTCTGAACAGTCAACACCAAGGTTGATAAGTGAAGGAGAATTTTATTTTTTATTTTTTTTTACCACAATGTCTCTTCCATCATCAGCTCATATGTGATATCCTAGTCATAAACCCATTGCCACATCTTGAAGGGTCCATACCAAGCTTGGAATTTGACAGTCTGTCATATGATTATAATATCCATTAATCCACTTTAATCAAATTATCATGGTAGGGACATCCTTCCATAATCCTTTGGATATGCATTTATTTTGTTGTTAACTTTTCTATCCTTCTCATCATCAATCCATTGATTAGTCTATCAATTTTCCAACTTGGCTAGGGAAAATTTTGGTTTGTTTCTAGTTTGTTGTACATGAATGATTTTTTCTTGTGTTTGTACTTATCATTGTTTGTATTTATAATGGTCTTTGCATACTTTTTTCACAAAGGCAGCATGGTGTTGCATATTATGGTGTCATAGCTTATATGTTTACACTTGACCTTTTTCTTGTACTTGACACATTTGGCATCTTGGGTCTTTATTCCTTGGTACATAATGTCAATTACAATATCAAATTTAGGTTACTTCTACCATAGCAACAAAAACTGTGTGCAAAAAAAATTAGCAAACCAAATGTATAAGATTTTTTGAAAAAAATGTAGAAGAGACAAAAACTATTTTTAAAAAAAAACTTAAGGGCATTTCCATAGCATAGATATATAGAGAGCAAATAAAATAGATTTTGACCCATTAATTTTAGAAAATAGATTTTTGTCATTTATATTCATATTATTGATTACATAGATAAATATTCAGTTAACTTTTCAAGAGGATAGTCACCAAATAGTTGTCTAATTTTGAGACAAAATATTAGTTAAGCCTACGAAGTAATTGGGATCAGAATTTATAAGAATTTTCAAGAGGGTTGTCACCAAATACTTTTTGATTAAGTAAAAATAGGTTTTGAAGGGGCCTCAAACCCTGTACATAATAGGTTTTGGAAGGACCTGAAGCCCATAAAAAATATAAACAAGACTACCCACAACATGAATCAGGACAACCCCAAGATAGGACCAATCCAAGATAGGGGGAAAGCCAACAGACTCACACCCCCAAGATCAATTATTTCATGACAAGGAAAAAACTCACTCATGAAAAGCTAGCATGTAGCCAAAAAATGGAGAGGACTAGAAGAAGGTCCAATCCAACCAAAAAACCTATTAAGATTTACCTTTTGACTTGCCCTTTTGGAAACGAAGGGTCATATCAAAAGAGGGCTGAGGCAATCTAGATGTTTTCCCATTGACCATAATCTAACCCTCTTCCACCTTTGCAACAACATCCTACCAAGGAATCTAGTTCGTTGCAGAAGGCCACACACCCATAGAGGAAGGACCAGAAGAATGACTCATGATAGGGCTAGTAGAAATTAGAGGAGCAAGGGTAAAAATAGCCAAAAAGGATCTACTACCAGCCAAAGCCCTATCACAAATTGAAGAAATCATAGAAGTACCATTCTTCCTAAGATCGTCAGTCAAATCTTGAGAGGAAGAACTAACAGCAATAGCTCCAACAAACTTCTAAACATTAGAGACAAGATCTCCACTTGGAGCCCCATCAGAGGAAGAAGAACCATTAATACCTATCATCCCAGGAGCATTAGAATATGTGCAAGAAACCTGAGACAAGTTAGCATCAGCACAAACCTGGATTAGCAAAGAGGCATGACACAAAGAATCTTGCGCAACCACCTAAGAGAATATTTTCTTCTTAACAAAATAATGCTCAAAAGAGACACACAGCCACTGAGAAGTGGACCTTTTCTTCTTCTCTAACCCACACTAAGCCAATACATGCTCATTTTTTAAACATATTTGACATCTGAAGGGATACCTTCATAATCAATCGATTGGATCTAGGATCCCTTTGAAGTAATAATTTTAATATCATCGGGGAGCTCTTTAGAAACATCTGAATCCACCAAAATGCGGGCATGAGTGGAATGAAAAATATCATAATAATCCTTATCTATCATCAGAAAATCCTCCAAAGCCTCACCCACATCCTCTAACAGGGAGTCGGTCCATAGATGAAGGGGAAGGTTGGGGAATCTGACCCAAATAAGAATCTTGTTGAATGACTTAGAAGATGGATTAAAATTAGGATACCATGGCTTAATCATCAGCATAAATTTATCATCCCAGCTAAAGAAGTGCTTACACAAGACCCTATTTCTATCTTCAACATGAATAAACTTGGCAATAAAATAAATCTTAGCCATAAGAAAAATGTGAACAATACTAATAAGGATGGGCTCCCAGTTTTGGTCCAGATCCAGGCATGCAACTATGGGAGGTTGGGCTAGAAGCCCGAAAACCTAAAATTCACACCATGAGAAGGGAAAACAAGAGTGGTGTGATCAATATCCTTTTCTATCTCTGCATTCATCCTAAGAGTAATAGACTGACACATAATCACAGAGGAGGCTCGAGAATCACCAACATGAGGAATCGTAGAAGGGGGGCAAACCCAACATGCCCTAACCTAGGAGAAGATGATGGAGAGATGACCCTCACAGATGCACTACTATAAGCCTCATCTGCCAAAGGGAGGCTGACTGGAAACACCTCGTAGACATGAGTATTAGAAGCTTCCAAAGGGAGACCGACTTTCAACACCCTATGGTCCAAGACTAGAGAAACTGACGCAAAGGAGGTGGTAGCAATGGAAGGGGGCCTGCACAATATGAGAATGGATGGCCTCAACCCCAAATGCAAACCCTGAAATGACAAGAGAGTTTGAAATTTTGGATGGGTGGGAAATAGAGTCATGGCCTACAACAACAGACATCATGGTAGTTAAGTAGGGTTCACAATTCCATAGCTTTGATATTGTTATTGTCACCAAATAGTTTTCAGGTCTAAGATCAAATATTAACCAAGTCTATGAAGTAATGAGATAAAAAAAAAAATTTAAAAAAAAAAATAGACAATGATCAAGCTATTGTTAGCAATTTTGTAAAAGTGGAAGCCACTTTGAAGTGATCTAAGACTTTCATTTTAATCAAGACAAGGGGTTTTGTATGGGTAGTTCAACATTTAAAAAAGCTTATCAAATCATATTTAAAAATTGCAAGGTTTTATATTCTATAATGGCAACTAGTAAGTCCTTTATTAGAAAGCCACTAGTTTTGGTAATGCCTAACTTATAACTATTATTTTCATCTTTAATTTATTATTTAATTATTAATACATTAGTTAATAATAATTTAAATTTTAAAAATATTATATAATAAATTATAAACTAAAAGGGTTCACTCCTTTCCTATCAAAGTGTCATTTATAATAGTGCGTAATAGCTATAATTTTAAAATTAGTGTGTAATCTTAATTATATACTTTTCACATCAGCATCCATGGGGTGTGGCATGCAAAGAGCTTGGGTTATATCAAAGCCCCAATTTGAGTAGATTAATTAGCCTCTTCAACACTATCTCACATGCCCCTACAATTTAGGATGATTGAGGCCCTTTCAAAATCAATTAATGACTACCATTGCTCCTCCCACTCCTCTCTTTTGGGGTTTCGGGAGGTTAGAAAGAAAACTAAGGGACAAAATAACAAACTATTTCTATGTCAAATCCACATTGACTTTAATTTCATCCTGAAATAGGCCCTACTTCTAAGTGATTCATTAATTTAATGAGTTTTTCTAGGGTTTCATGGGTTTTTGCATCAAATTTTCACATTTGTGTGCCATTGTTTTACAGATTTTAACATGATTTGAATGCGATTTCAACACAAAAATTCTTTGAAAATTAGGACAAAGATTGGTCAATAATTTTTCTAGGGAAAAAATCAGTTGGCTTTATGATTCATGATTAATCAAGTATAATCATGTTTTTTAACAAATTATTGTTTCTCTATCTTATACCGTGGTACAACATGATTCTCATCAATCTCTCTCTTATTTCTATATATCCATGTCTTCATATGAACTTTTTTATGTATCCTTAATCCTATAGTCCTCTTATCCATTTTGAGAGAACATCCATGTTCTTGAAACTTGCTTGTCCTCTTGAGGGGGTATACCACTATGTCCTCATAATCATTCCTTTCTCTACCAAGGATTAGGGCATCATGCAACCAATCCTTATCCCTTCCTATCCACTATTTTTTTATTCTTCGATACAATGTCACTTCTTCTAATCGTAGTCTGCCATATAAAAAAGAGGCAAAATGTAGACACCTAAATTCATGCATACTTGACTACAATTGACTCTGTCACATGCCAGCTAATTAAATATATATTTATTATTCATTTAGTTTACCTTAATCTTTATCATTTAGCTTTAATTACATTTATTTAAGTGTAAACCTCATCCTCAAACTCTCCAACTAAATCACTGATTAATCCGTACATAATTAATTGATTTATGCTAATTAACTCACATTACCATTTTCCCTAATATTTAATTTGACATCATCTGCAATTCTTGTCCGCTCAATTATATCCCTTAAATCCATCTACATGAATCAAGATTTAAAGTTACCATCATGTGACAAGTTCCCTTGCCCTCCTTTTGTTCATACATGTGTGAGCATAAAAGGTCATATCATAGCCACCCTAAAACAACACCATCAATATGGAAAATACTTCTTCCTAACACATTCTTTAAATCTCCTTCAATGGCGATGTTATATTAAGTCCCTTGTTGGGCTATGAAATGGAAAGAAATTGTGTTTCCATATAATTCTATAGAGATACAATGCTCTAATATTCCTAGCATCTTGCATTATCTCTTCTACATTTGAGTCATCCTTCAATTTTTATTCATGATATTCTTAATCTTTAAAGAGAAACTATGTTTAGAGAATAATTGTGAAACAAATCCTGAAATTATCACTTTCCCTTGCTTTAAAAAGAATCATTTTGCAATAGAAGAAACCTCTTCCAAAAATTAGTAATTTAT
The DNA here is from genome assembly GCA_027943335.1 of Chamaecyparis obtusa. Lineage (NCBI taxonomy): Eukaryota > Viridiplantae > Streptophyta > Pinopsida > Cupressales > Cupressaceae > Chamaecyparis > Chamaecyparis obtusa. The sequence continues at coordinate 5,945 of BSBK01012716.1, forward strand.
AGAGGAAGAATAATGCAAGGTAATAGCATGTAGAGTTCAACCCCTAGGAAACAAGATGGATGAAGAAATAAACTATACTTGTCATCATCTTTATTCAACTATCATTTCAATGCACATATAAATCATCTCACCAACTTCTTGTAAAATTCCATAGTAATTATCCATTAAAATAAAATCACATTAATATTGTATGTCTTATAAAATAGAACTACAAAAAATGAAAAAAAGTCCATTCCAAATAACTTTCTAATTAATTTGTAAATCAATGGATAATAAATAAAAATATATATTACAAAGTATAAATCCTTGAGGTTTGAGATTCAAATTCATAATGTGGTTGATAAACAAGTGAACCATCCAAGAGGTAGGATCACAAATTCAAAATACCTTGGAAATTAGGTTAGTGGGTATATGAGATCTAAAAATTTCCTCTTTTTTTTCATGTGTAGTCCCAGTGCCTTAATTTTGTTTGTGTGATCATGAATTGGGGGAGAGTGGGTAACATTTGTGTAGGTTCTAACTCATCACACTCATCACATTTGGGATTTCAAATGGAATAAATTGAGTTAAGTGAAATATAGCCAAGACATGATTGAATCCACTCAACTCAAAACTAGTTTGAAAGAAATAATCAAGCATGCAACTTTGAAAAAGATAAAACAACATGACACACTAAAATTGTAAACTTATCCAAAAATTTAAAATAAATAAAAATACTTAAGAAATTCTTGGTTGGATTGTAGAGTAGGGTTTACATTAAAAAAAGAAAACAAAAACTATATATATGATTGCCTTCTTTTAATTATATATAATAAAGGATAAATTAAAGATTACAAAATAAATGAAACCCTAGGTTAATATAAAAGAGTCAAGTCACATACAAGATGAGAAAATGCTAATTTTAAATGAAGAGTTTATATAAATATTAGCCTCTTCAATGAAGATAAAGTGTTGATGTGACACAATCTTATTGATGTTATCTTGTTGAACTCTTATGTTTATAAACTTGATATATCAGACACTTCCTTCTGTTGACACAATCAATTCTTGAGGAATGTTTTTCAATTTTATCATAAAGAATAGTTACTATTGGTTGTGTGTATCATTTGTAACATGGCCATCACGTATATGTACACTCAAGAATCCCAAAATCCAATTCTCCATTAGGCAGCTCTGAGTTTGTAGATCGGGTTCAGTCTCACAGAAGTGGGAAAATCAATAGAAGCAAAGAAGTCAGATATTTATGCAAATAGCTCAGACAACATATCCCACATTGATGATGTGCAGTGCTACATTTGTGATTTTATATGCCAATTCTCACTTATTCACTTTCCAAAGGCAAAATGCCTTTTGGCGAAAGACACACACGCATGGGGCTAAGGAGATGTGGAGCTAATCATTGACTTTAGTGCACTCAAAAATAGATGCAGAAAAATATTGGAAGGACAAATCTAAAGTGGACAGTCAATGTGGCACGAGAGGGAAAACCAGAGGGTGTCATGTGGCATTTTCTGACAAGTTGGTTGATGACTAGTTTGGGGTGACAATTTGCATAGCTTTAGAAAGCTAAAAGGATGGTCCATGTTGATGGTTACAAAGATACACAAGGGTCAGTTTGATGGTGTGCGTGATTCCGGTAGGTATGTTGATGGTTTGGATTTAAAGGCCATGAAGATACACAAAGGTCAAGTTGAAGGCATGTGTGAATTTAGTGGTTATGTTGGAGGTCTGAGATGAAATTTTTTGAGGTTACACACACAATTTGTGTAGCTTTGAGTGGCTAGGTCAAAGTTTGGAGTTAGCAGTTACGAAGTTACGATGTGGTTAAGATAGCAGTTAGCGTGCCTTCAGCAGTTATGTTGGCGGTCTAGGGCTGAAGGTCACAAAGTTACGAAGGGTTTGTCTAATAGTTGGTGTGGCTTCGTGAGCTATGACTATAGTCAACAGAGTATGTTTCAAAGCTACGATATTGACATTAGGTGGTCTGTGGGACATCGTGAGGTTTTCTTGGTTGTTCAAGGTGGTGGTTACGATGTCGCATTGGAGCACCAAGCAGTCAGACATAGCTTTGCAAGGTTAGGACCACGGTTAAAGAGAAATTTCATGAAGTTATGCACATGGTTAAGCTAGCAGTTGGCGTGACTTCGGCAGTTAAAATCATAGCTAGGATATGGGGGTTCTAAAGTTACGTTGGTAGTCTACGTAACTTCGTGATAGTGAAGGGAAAGAGGTTTATGGGGATTTGTGAGGGTTTTAAGGCCACTTTTAGTGGCAAATACAAATTTATGTAGGTGCATCTAGAGGTCAAGCGTAACTTTGAAAAGATTCTTAATTCGTGACAGGGTCTTGTTCGTAACATCTCAAGGTTTTTCCCTATGGTTAGTTAAACAGTATCGATCTCCCAAAAAGGTCATGCATAACTTTTTAGTGTCAAGTTTTGTTCAATATCAAAATCCTTGAAGTTACGTCAGGAGGTTTGCGGAACTTTGCAAAAGGTAAAATATGTAACCGTTGGCATGTTACGAAGTCATGACTAGCTATTGCGTAACTTCTCAACAGTCAAAAGGTTATGATGGTGATGGGTTATGAAGTCCCGACCAATACAGATCGTAACTTCAGAAGGTGTTGAAGATAGAAACAAGTAGCATGCAACTTGGAAAGCATTGAAGAATGATGAAGTGTATACAAGGAGATTTCAAATGATTCTTTAAATTCCAATGGTCACAATTATAAAACCCAATGAGCATCTATAGACTAATGGAACAATTATGGATTGAAGACAACTTACATTTGGATTTGCTTATGTTTTCTAAATTTTCATTATGTAATCTGGCAGTTGTAGCCATTAACATAGGATTATTTTTTCTTTATGAAGATTCATGTTGATTTGAAGCTTGTTTGCATCCTTTCATTTGCATATAAATGAGGATACCAAAAAGGCCAAGAATACGTAGGCACCACGCGGTGCAGAATGGTGCCTACATGGCCTTGTAGACTAGGCTGAGTAGGACTCACGTGAGTCCAAATGGTGTTTGAAATACACAAAAGAAGCACAAAGCCCCTCATTTGTATATTGAGGAGCTAAATAATAGTGGGCGGAGAAACAGTGACTACTCAGCCGAGTTCCAGGTAGGGGGCCTTTTTTTATTTTTTTTAATGTTTTTAAATTTTTTCTTGTATTTATATGCAAAAAAATGATGCAGGAGCATCTCGGGTTCTTGGCAATCATGTGTCACTAAAAACAAGTTAGAGTTGTTAGTTGTGCTCGATAGCTTCTTTTGTGCTCTCAGTGATGTTTTCCTATTTCCACTGATGACGCTCGGTTGCTACTTGGTTCCTTTGTTCACTGAGTTGGCTCAGTTGGTTCACTGAGTTAATTTCCTATCACTTGATAATCTTTCTCACAGAGTGGTTTATTTTGGATTTCTGTTGAGGCCAACTTGTGCATTAAATTTTGGTCATAGAGTTCATGTTTACATCGATCATTGGGAAGTGTGTGGACCTAGATTTGGTTATTTCTTTCTCCAATGATGGATCTAAAGGATGACTTGTTTCGGTAGCCTCTTGTATAAATAAAGTAGTTGGTCTTAGTTTTAGGTATCAGTTTGGGAGATAGAGGATAGTTTCTGAAGGTTGAATCCTCGCATGTTGGAGACTGTTGCAATTAAATTCTGAATGTATTTGGCCATAACCAGGAAGGCCTTACATGCCGACATGTATGAAGACCATTCGTGCAAAGAAAATATTTTGATCCCTTCTAAAATGTTTTGGATTCTTCCTTTTTTGCAGGACAAAGTGATATTCATATATTCTCATATTTGCTTCCCAAGGTTCATGCAGCAAGCCCTCGTACTCTCTGCAACAGGCCAACATATAGAATAGGTATGATGTCATATAGAAGTTGGTTATTCCTGCAACTTGAGAGAGCTCCTTGTGCATTTTGTTGGCTATTACTTTAGACCAATCAATATACTCATTGTTGTCGAGCACGTCTTGGATGAAAAAGTACATCCATTCTTCCCACATTACAACATGTGGGTTATGTTTTACTCTATTTAGAAAAATAATAAGATCCCTCACCTCCATAATCAAATGATCATTTTTCAGTGGTTTGGGTAGGCGTAAACCTCCTTTCTTAGGATTTAGTAGTCAACTCCTTGCAATAATATTTTTATGCTCCTTCTTGTCCTGTGCAAAGTGATTCTATGACAGGGGAATGGTCCAACCTTATAAGTTTCCATAGAGGGTATTCTCGTAGCATCCATTATAACTTCTTTGCTCACACACACTAAAGGGTCACTAGAAATAGTTTATATATATATTTCTCTACTGCATTGTATCTATTTTCAGCACTCAAGTACCAATTCAGAACAAGGCATGACTTTGGGGAAGTCTACAACTTCAATCAAACCACTCTAAGAAATTTTTTCTACAATTGATCCTGGCTCTACATTTTTATATCGGCTCACTATTTCCTTTATATCTTCGTCTACTAAAATAATGTCTCCTATCTTCAGAAGGAAACTCACTATAGAAGAGGGATTACCTTCTTTGGGAATCTTAAGTTTAAAGGAAAACATCTTGGGGTTTGCTAGGAAAATTATATGAAAACTCAACAATAGCAGGAGAAGAAAACTAGACAAGCCCCAAATAACAGAGCAAGGAAAATGTAAGAAACAATTACAGAGAGGGATTTTTCTAAAAAAACTCATCGATTAACCAACTCCTGTCTCCAGAAAGAAAGAGAATTGTTACCTTTTTTCAATTCACCTTTTGCAGCAACCAAGCACTTGTGTATACAGAGTGAACAATGATAACAAAAAAGAAGTGTTTAATATATATTTGCTTCGGCTTTTGTACCTCTCTTTATGGAAACTTGCCTTGATATCATGACACTCACCACCTTTTAATGTGAATGACACTTGGCACGTACTCCATTTTCATTACATGTTACTTTGATCACCCAACATTTAATACCTATATTTTCAATCATTTCCCACAAGGTAACATAAAGATTTGGCACTTGTTGTTCAGATTTGGCATATCACATCTTCAAAATTTGAACTTTGAATCATGAAAGTGGGGTTCAAAGTTTGAAGTTTATCATGCTAAATATTTGGGACTGACCAATACAACTGGGACCCACAAATGACATGATGGATAGAATCCTTGAACTTTGAACCAAAATTTCTTGAGGTTCAAGTTCAAGGTTGAACAATTGCAACTTTCACAACGTGGGAAAGATAGTGTGTATCTTGTGATGACATGAGGGGGGACAAAATGAATTTTGAACCTTGAATTAAATTTCTTTAGGTTCAAGTTCAAAGTTCATGTCGCAGAACGCACATTACACTGAATGAAAACAAAGATGATGAAAGCTTGTTGCTTGTAACCATATGATCTTTGAACTTTGAACCAAAATTTCTTGAGGTTCAAGTTCAAGGTTCAAGGTATGCAAAAAGACTTTTGACTGGGCTTTGCGCAAGTCCGCATTTTAAAAGGGGTGACTCCAAAAGCATGCAACACAAGGGATAAACACAAGTTGAAGGAATTGATTTCAAGGATCAAACTTATGTTCCTGTGACAAGAATGAAATCTATCAAAATGTTTTGTTTTTTTTGCGACACATAAGGACTTAAAATTATATCAGATGGATGTGAAAATGGCTTGTCTCCCTGCATGTTTGAGAAGTTGTGAAGAGTGTTTGAAGACAATGTTGATATTCATATGTTAGTTTTTGAAAGCAATGAGTCAAAGGTATCTACAGATAAGTGAGTTGAGTTTTTGTACATCAATGGTAAATCTATTATCTTTTATGCTTGTTATGGATAGTGAACCTTCCTTCTTTGGGAAGTGAGCCCTTTGACAATGAGCATTTCTTTGTAAAAATATATTAATGAGTGTCACCCTAACATGTGTTAATATATTTAAGAATAATATTCTCTATAGTTTTTCCCTTAACAAGGTTTTCCACATAAATCTAGTGTTTCATGTGTTTGGTGATTTCTATGCTTTCATGTTTTCATCTTTTTGCAATTAAGGTTTAAAGTATATTTGGTGGAACTAATTAAAGTTTTTTTAAGGTTTAAAATTTTGTGGACAACTGATTCACCCCCCCATCTCAATTGTCTTGCATATTCAATAGGGTTTCATGTCTCTTCCATTCTATCCTTAATCCAACCCAGTTCATTATTGTTTTTAAATGCTAATGGGTTGTGTGTGGGTGCTTGCATGTTTTTAAAAATAATATTGATCAAGTTTAAAATTGGTGCTCAAATTGTGTCATGGGTCCTATTTCAAATAAATAAAATATAAATAACATAATAATACATATAAAATAGAATATAATTAAATGTTTCAAATTCCAATGCCCAAATTGCGGCCTTATATGTGATATCTTACACCATGTTTAAATGTAGTTTTTTAATGTATGTGGAGATATGTAATGGTTCTTTGGAAAATTATAGTTTCAATATAAGTTGAAACCCTTAGGATAAAACCCTTGGTAATGTTTAAGGTTGGGATGAAAACCTTAGCTTTCCTTTGTGTATCATCTATTTACCCTACAAATTCCTTAATTCATTCCTATATCCATATGTAGGTTCAAAAGGAATTTATTAGGAAATTAAATGGGGTTGGAAGATTTTTTTGGACAAAATATTAGAACCTCACAAGGCCTTATTTATATATATATATATTAGTGTTTTAGAGTCCAAGTAGATCACCATACACAAATGGAGTTAGTGGCTTAGGAGATCCTTAAAGAAGAAACAATCAACATTAAGGAGGAGCATTAAGACATGGGTACTTATAAAAATTACCTACAAACAAACATCCACTCCAAAGGTTGATATGAGAGTTTGATAAAGGACACAACCATCTTCAACCCATACTAGATCCCTAAGCATCATAAAACCATAGGACAATCTTAAGGAACCAATAATTTGGAGGCTAAATTATTTATGTCTGATTCAAATAGCTAAGAAATCATTCATTTGTCAAAGTATCAAGGATTGTGCACCATTGTTTTATTATAGTCAATTAGTATACTTATGTGGAGTGGTTGTTAAACATGAGATACGATTTTCCTTGCAACAAACCTTGCAAGATTTGTTTCAAATTTGATCATGAATTTATCTTAGGAAAACTAAATTAGTTGTCCTTGAAGATTGAATGTTTGTTGTGATTTTTGTTTGGATCTAAAATTTGAGCAATTTTGTTTTCTTCTATTGAATTAATTGTCTTGAAGCGATTAACTTAAATCAGTTAGATAGTTTATTTTAAGAAAAATTAGACGTTATCACATTAGTATCAAATAATTAATCTCACTAACTTTTAGGGTTAAGTTACCTTTTAATACAACACAATGATAAATTAGAGAGAAAGATCTATATACTCACTTGAGGATATATTCAGTCACATTCTAGAGAAAATGGACAAAAGAATAGAACAATGTTTAAAAGGTAGTGAGGCATAGACGAAAATATGTTTGGACAATTTTGTGGAAATAAGGAAGCAAAAAAATAGTCAAATTCAAAGTCATAAGGTACCACTGAGCAAGAACACACGAGATGCAACAACCAATGATTCCATGTGTCATGTAATATCTCATTTCTAGCATTTATAGCATGATGTTTTTGTTAGCCTGTTTCCCCATGGTCTTGTAGGATAACCAAGACATTTAAGGGACTTTGAGGCCATTTGACCTATTTTTCCTCATTTGTAGATCATTTCAAGGTGTTTGGAGGTAGTTTTGGACATACTATTTATAGTAAGTCATTAGGGCATGATTTGGACCTCCAGTGACAATGTCATGTTGATGGTGAATGCTTAATATTGACAGAAGGATCTTAATATCATTGATATGATTTATTATGCATTAATAAAGTTAGTTTATAAAGTTAAATATAAATATTCAAGTTTATCAATGTTGGACTATAGTTAAGTGGGAAATATTCAAATAAAAAGGTTCCTTTATTTTATAACACATCGGAGACATAAAATGTAAAAAGGGAGCTATGTTATTTATCCCACATTGGCAAGTAAGTGATTGATCACTTAGGAGAGTGTTATAAAAGAAATTCAATAGCTCTCTTTATGCATGCTAGAAAATATATGAAATTGGTGAAATTGTGTTGAGAAGTTTCTCTCAAGGGCTTAGAGGGAAAAATCCTTCTTCACTGACATTCTCTTTATTGTTGAAAGATACAGTCAGGAGGATCTTTTGAATTCTTATTGCAAAATAAAATCTGTTTTTCATCTCCTAAATCATTTTTTAAGTCAAGTGTTTGAGTTGGAGGTTTTGAGAGGACTGAAGATGGTATTATGGCCATACTGTTGAAAATTGATCTACTCACATTTACATTTATTTGGGAAAAGTCAATGATTGTTGTACTGATCTAAAAGAGCCTAGAATTGAGATGCCCCAATCAAAGGCATTATGTAGTAGCTCGTACTAGCCTAGAGACATCTTCAACATTATTACACATGATTGAGTGTGTTAGGAAGTGCCAAATCTGCTAGGTGACTTAAGGAAAGGTATCGATTCAGTTTGAGTAAGTTGAATAGTGTTGTATAGACCTATAGTTGTCTCCATACAACTTGAAGATCCATCATTTAGGTCATACCAGTCTAAGATAAAGTTTTGTGCTTAGTAGTGATTATCAGAAGTGTAGTGAAATGATTTAAGGGAATTACACCTATTGTAGCAAGCACTACTTAGTACACCTTCCACATTAGAAGTCATAGTTTATCAATGAGCATTGTAATAAAAAAATTTCCATGTAATTTCAAATCTATATATGTATTAGGGGTATTGGTGATTGGTATAATATTTTGCAAACATGCACTTATAATTGATATTGTTGATCTAGTAGAAAAGAATTATAGATATTTCCCTTGTTTTTCATTAGTAATAGATATATTTGTGTGGCTTGCATATCCATTTTAATGCTATAAATCTAGAATCAAACAAACTCAAGAAATTCAGTAATTAGATTGTCAACCAACTATTTGAAAAAATTACAATGAGTGGGAAATCAAAAAAAGTGTGTGAATAAGGGAAATCCCTCACAACAATATCAGAGTGGTGTATCTTTACATCTTGGTGAGTACAAAATGATTGGACATTGATATGTAAAATTGGAGTATGCAAATGTGGACTTATCGTTATATAACTGCACATAAAAACATGATAGGTTAGAAGGACAAGAGGATCTAAAAGAAAACAAGATTACGAGTGAAGAGAACACAAGACATACAAATGAGCATGTCATAGGAAATATGGGTGAAAGAAGAGATCTAGGTGAAGAAATATTATTCAATGTCTTGGAGGATTTACAATAGGGGCATTGACAGGTTGATCAAAGACTTCAGCAATAGAATCATTGGATGGACTTATTGATGCAAATGATGGCTAGACATGTGGGTATTGATGTCAAAAATGGCATAAATAATAATGGACATAATAATAATAAAACATTGACAAAATGGTGGTAACAATGGTAGAAACCATGGACAAAATATTGTCAATAGAGGGAGAAATATGGATGACAACTTTGGACATGTAGTTAGACTAGTGAGGACAATGATCTCAAGATGCCTTATACCCACCTTCCCACCTAGTGCTCAAATTGAGCTTGCAAATGAGCCTTAGATCACAGAGTTACATGAGCAATTTCATCAAGATTGGGAGAATGGAGGTGAAGAACTTCAAGTAGCTATTGCTTTCAGTGAGTACATGGATGTTAGGCTAAAACATTTTCCCCATACTGGTGGTAGGGTACAACATAATGATTTGCAAGAAAAGGTGAGAAAGCTTCCATTTCCCTACTATGATGTTTCTGGGAAGACCACTACTAGAGCATTGGTACAAAAGCTAGATACATATTTTCAGTTGAACCCCATGTTGGAGGAGGATGAAATTAAATATGCAACATTACATATGGATGGCCTTGCACATGAGTGGTGGCATCATAGTATGGTCACTATGGGGCATGACCAGATCATTTTGTATGTAGATTTTACTAAGAGACTAATTGAGATATTTGGTAAGAAGGATCCAAAAAACCATTTTAAGGAGTTATTTCAGCTCAAGCGGTGGGAGTTAGTTGAGACATTCATTGTTGAGTTTCAAAGGCTTTTCATCTTGGTGACGAATATCTCACAAAGGAGACTCTTGGTTCTTTTTATAGATGGGTTAGTAGATCCACTAAAAGGGTGGGTTAAAGGTCTTAATCCCTCTAAATTATAGGAATCTTACAAGAAGGAAAGGGATATGGAACCCATGTCATCAAAGAGTAAATTTTAGTCCAAGAGCTTTCCATCAAAGAAAGATAAAGACAAGAAACATTTCCATCAGGATTCCCACCAACAAAGAAAATAATCAAACCATTTGGATAGTGAATAGTTAAATGATCTAAGAAGGAGGAAACTATGTTTCCATTGCAAAGAGGCATGAGACCCTTCACATAAGTGCTCTGTCAAAGCAAAAACAACATGGATTGAGTATTTTTCTAACAGGGCAATTTTGTCCCTGACAATTGTTGAGATGTAAATTTGGTCTTCTTCAAAATGGTTTGTAGCTTATCCAAAAAATTTATTCTCTTGTTCTAAACATTGTTTTTGTACTAAGGTACTATATTCATGATAAGATTGAAGAAAAATTAACAAGAAATTAAGATTAAAGTTGGAATGAAGGGTATAATTAGTATTAGAGATGAACAAGGAATTTGTGCTACGATTATCCATTGCCTTCACAAGACATTTCCCTTGTAATCATACAGATTCGATATATTTCCTAAGAAATGGAAGTCCTTAACTTTTTCTTGAGAAATGTGATTATCCATTTCCTTTAACTTTTGGAATTTTTAGATGACAATCCCGTTCTTTCTAGTGTTTGTAGTTCATTTTTATCATTTACATCTAAAAGTGAAATATTGGGCCAAGTTACCAAAATAATTTATGCCAAAATTGTTTATTCTATTTGTTGAAACTTATACTTGGCTATCAATTTAGATAGAGATCTTTGTAGATTTTATAAGTGGTAGATACATATAGCTCTTCATCCATGTTTGAGTGTTTTTTTGTAATGGCATTACCTTTGAAATTTCTAACTTAAGAAGTTAATTCCAATCAATCATCAGGCATTCAACAACCACTAAAATGTTGGGTTTGTAACAAAATTTTTCTTTTTTAAATATCTCTTCTAACTTGACCAATGGAAGGTAGCTATGAATTCTAATTGAATTTTATTATGATTTTTTTAACCATTTGTATCAATCTTTTTAATTTTATGCAAAGCAATGAAATTTCTACTAAAAATGCTATATTAATTTAGTTCCTACAAATATAAGACATGTCCATTCAATAATATTCTTTCCTTACATAGTGTGCTTTTGATTTTTAGAGATTCTTGCATAAATAATATTCTTTCCTTACATAGTGTGCTTTTGATTTTTAGAGATTCTTGCATAAATAATAATGGGAGGGATTTGGGTAGCTTCATTCACTTCATTGTTGGACTTTCGGTTATTTTTCATATTGTGCACATGTAAAATTAGATTTTACACACACAACATTTTGGTTGGAAATGTTGATTAAATTATTTATATGTGGAAATTCTAAAACATATTATCCTCGACAAAATCAAGGAATGGAGTTTGTCCTTCGAGGATGATGATATCTATGAAGCATTTCCAACCATAAGATCTGACAAAAATCTCTCTATTGATATGTTTTGATGGATGTTCAATGTTCATAATCTATTCCAAGGCTTCCATTTGCGTGGTAGAAAGGAAGTTGACAAATGTTATAGAATTTGGCTTTATTACTCTCATTTATTTTGTTGTTTTTAAAGTCCTTTTAGAAAATTCATTTTATATTCTTTTTGGGTATGTAGTAGAATTTGGAATGTTTGAAATCGATTTATAGATGAAGTTGGCAATCTATGTGGTTATTGTTGGAAACTGAATTGAAACAATTGTTGTATTGGCATTGATGTCAAACCTTAATTGGTAAGACTATTGCTACTTAGGAAAGTACTATATCTATTTGAGTGTTGCTAAGGGGCTAAGCAAGGTTGAGTTATCTTGATACTACAAAGTGTACTTGACTATGTTGCACTCTGATGAGATAGTGTATTGTTTATCTTAGTAAGACTAAAGACTAAAATGGTAGGCTTAACCGAGCAAAGAATGGAAAAATCATGTTTAAGCCGAGTGATGTTAATGTCAACTGAGTTAGTATATGCCAAGCAAAATTATAGTGTCGACCGAGCATCGGTAAATTGTCGAGGAAGATAGTGCAAGCCGAGGAGACAGTTTTAGTATTGACCAAGCGTTCTACATGAAGACCGAGTGAACAATCACAATATTGACCGAGCATCAGCAATTTTATATTTGAAGAGAATTTAATTTTAGAGCTGACATTGTTGAATTCTTGGATTATGTAAAATGTGTTGACTTTATTTATTGATTATTTGGAAGCATTAAATGCATTGTAAAATGTTTTATTGTAAATCTTTAAGAGATTTGAGATGATTCTAGAAAAGGAGCCGAAGAACATAAAGCGGGTAGATTCAATGAATCTAACCTAACCCTAACATCTATGAATGAGATTGAGCGGCAAAAGATGAGTTAACCTAATTGAGGAAAATATAAGGGAACCTGAACATTGTGATATGTCTGCACATGGTGAATAGAGAATGCTGGAAGAGAAAAGTTTTATTGACTGAATAAGTAGAAAAGGCTGAAGGAGAATGGTGGTGATTGCTTGAAGAAAAGTTTCGAGCAGATCAGAAATGGAAATGGCAAAGTTTCAAAGTCAGTAAACCAGCATTAGTGTATGGAATCAGATCTGATATTTGCAAAGTGAGTTGTATATTTTTCAAATAATACTACTGCTACTTTCTAACCATTGTAACAGTCAAAATCCTTTTAATAGAGGTTGACCTAACAGTCATATGTTAAATCCTTTGAAAAATGTTGCATTCTAATGGAGTGTATGTAAGTCCTATGACTAGGCTCACTTTTAATAGGGTGATTGAAATCCTTTAACCGGGTCACATTTGACAGTGTGTATTGTAACCTTTGACAGGGTTGCCTTTTTACCGAGCTCACTTCAGAAGAGTGAAAATAATAGTAGCATGTTACAAAGTGGTTTTACCCAAATTGGGTTTCCACTATAAATCCTGATGTTTATACTTGTGTGAATGTTTAGATCTGAACATTACTATGTTTTACAAGTTAAGTTACAACTAGGTAGTGGACTGCATTGTTAGATGTTTCTATTATTGAATCAGTGATGACCAAGTTTGTTTTGGTTTTGGATCTGATTTAAGGATAAGTTTATGAGATTGTTTTATACATCAAGACCTAAGAACAACTGATCCACCCCCCCCCCCCCCCCCCCCCCTCTCTGTTGTTCTAAATCATATTAACAATTGGTATCAGAGCTAAGTTGCTTATTATTAGTGTTGACAAATATCAATTTTAAAGGGGCTTGAAGCAAATGATCAAGATGTATAAGAAGGATGTACCGAAGCTGAACAAAGAAAATTTCCCTACATGGCAAAGCTTGATGAAGCTGCATCTGGCCAGTATTGGTGACTCTACAAAGTACTACATTGAGAACAGTTATGTCTCACCTGTCGCACCTTTGACTACCGAAGAAATGAGAGCTAAGAAAGAACATAATCAAGCAATGCTGGAAATTGCATCTACCCTAAGCTATCTAGAATTTGAGGACATTAAGGACTGCACAACTGCAAAGGATATGTGGGATACTCTTGCAAGGATCTATGGTGGTGATTTGAATGTGTTGAAACCAAAGGCCGAGAGTCTTAGAGGTAAGTTTGATGAAATGAGAACGCAAGAAGGAGAAAACATTGCACAATATTGTAGTAGAATAAAAGAAGTTGTGAATGCTATTAGAGGAGCTAATGGGACTATTGATGATGAAACTATAATTGGGAAAGTATTAAGAACCCTGCGTCCTATATATGCTATTAAGATCTCAGCTATTCAGGAATCTAGATGTAACTATGCTAATTTGCTTACTTTGGAAAGTTTGGTTGGTAAGCTGACTGCTTTTGAACTCTCTAATTATGATAATTTCACTATTGGAAGCATTGGAAATGTTGAATCTTCTTTTATGTCACAGCTAGTTCTGAACAAGCCAAAGAAAGAAAAAGAAAGATGCATCAGTGAAAGTGAAAGTGAAAGTGAAAGTGATAGTGACACTTCTGATGAAGACCTAGAAGATCTTGAAGCTCTTATGGCTAGAAGACTGAGAAGGGGAAAAGGAAAGTATAAAGGTAAATTCCCTATTATATGTTTTGCATGTAATAAAGTTGGTCATATAGCTGCTAGATGTCCTGATAGGAAGGATAAAGATAATGAAAGGAAAAGCAAACACAAAGATAGAAAAGATGACAGAAGCTATCGATGGAACAAAGACTACAAGGGAAAAGGTAAGAAATCTTGTTATATTGCTGAAAAAGAGACTGACACTGATAGTGATGATTTTGAAATTGGGGTAGTTTATGTGGCAATGAAAGATGAATCTGATGAGGATGAGAAAACTACATTGATATCCTATGTGAACAAGAATGATAAATAGATTATTGATAGTGGTTGTTCACATCACATGACTAGTGACAAAAATAAGTTTGAGACCTTACATCATTACAAAGGTAAAAGTGTAAAATTTGGTAATGATACACCATGTCCTGTTAGAGGAAAAGGTTTGATTAAACTAACTGATAAGATATCTTGTGAAAATGCATATTGGGTTGAAGGTCTTAATTACAATTTGTTAAGTTTTTCTCAGCTTAACAAAACTGGTTACCGAGTGGAATTTTATCACAAGCAAGCTAAAATATTTAATGTTGTTGGAGAACTGATTGAAAGTGGAGATCAGACTAGAGGTAATTTGTTCTATCTTGACCTATCTGAAGAAACATGTTTGATTTCACAACTTGATGATATTTGGTTATGGCATAAAAGGTTGTGTCATGTTAACTTTGACAATCTGGTAGAGATAAGTAAGAAGAAAAAGCTAAGAGGTCTACATAGATTGAAGAAACCTGACAATGTGATGTGCAAGGAATGCCAGTTAGGAAAAATGACAAAGTCAAGTTTCAAGAGAAAATCCTTTACTTCTGAAAACATTTTAGATTTGGTTCATACTAACCTTTGTGGACCTATGGGTGTACAAAGTTATTGTGGTGCTAGATACTTTATCTTATTTATTGATGATCATACTAGGATGATGAATGTGATGTTTCTAAAAGAAAAATCTGAAGCTTTTCAATATTTAAAGTGGTATTTGGCTAAGGTTGAAAAGGAGACAGGTAGGAACCTAAAATGTCTTAGATTTGACCGAGGTGGAGAATTTACATCAAATGAATTTAATTTGTTTTACAATGATAGAGGAATTAAAAGACATATGTCTGCACCTAGAACACCTCCATAGAATGGTATAGCAGAAAGGAGAAATAGATCTATCTTGGATTGTGCAAGGACATTGATGATTGAAAATAATGTGGCACAAAAATATTGGAAAGAAGCTATAAGCACTGTTGTCTACACTCTTAACCGAGTACAAATCAAGAAAGGTACAAATCTAACACCTTATGAATTATGGCATGGGCATGCACCGAGTGTTAAATACTTTAGAATCTTTGGAAGTAAGTGCTATATATTAAAAGACACTAGGAATGGAAAGTTTCATGCTAAGAGTGATGAAGGAATATTCCTAGGGTATTCCACAAAAAGTAAAGCTTATAAGTGTTTGAACTCTAACACTAACAAAATTGTGGAAAGTGTGAATGTCAAAATTGATGAGTATGCAGAAAGAAATGAAGCTAACAGTAAAATAGAACCAGAAGATTATAGATCTTTTGTGTACATTGAAGAGGAAGAAAAGGCAAGTAACAGACTTGCACCTGATGCCAAGTCTCGGGTAAGCAATGTTGAGCAACAGACAAAAGTTGTCGAGCGTCAGGAAAATAGTGTCGAGAGAGAACAAGAACATGTTGAGCTACAAGAAAATGTTGTTGAGTATCAGGAAGAGGTTGTTGAGCATTCTGAAGTTGAATCTGACAATCTTATTGAGGAACATGATGAAATAGAGGAGAGAACAGCTGAACCTATTTTGGCAAAATATGTGAGAAGACATCATAAGCCTGAATAGATAATTGGAGACAAAGATACTGGAATCCAGACCAGAAGTAAGACTAAGGATCCAACATGTCTACTATGTGAATTTGAACCAAAGACAACTAGAGAAGCATTGGAGAATGAAGACTGGATACAAGCAATGAATGAAGAAATTGACCAGAATGAGAAGAATGATACTTGGACTCTGGTGCTGAGACCTGAAAACAAGAATGTTACAAGAACAAAGTGGGTATTTCAGAATAAGATGAATGAAAATGGTGAAATCACTAGAAACAAAGCTAGGCTAGTATGCAAAGGCTATGCACAAGAAGAAGGAATAGATTATGGGGAGATATTTTCCCCTGTAGCTAGATTGGAAGGAGTAAGAACTCTACTTGCATATGCTACTTATAAAGATTTCAAGGTATATCAAATGGATGTCAAGTCTGCATTTTTGAATGGTATACTAGAAGAAAAAGTTTACATAGAACAACCAGAAGGTTTTATTGATCCAAACAGAAGACACATGGTGTGCAAACTAAACAAAGCAGTATATGGATTGAAGCAAGCACCTAGAGCATGGTATGAAAGATTGCACAACTACTTGATACAGATTGGATTTTCAAGAACAAATGACACAAGTAATCTGTACATGAAGAATGAAGAAGGTAAAGGTATCTTGTTGGCTTTGTTGATGACATTATTTTTGGTGGACAAGATGCATTATGTAAAAGTTTCTCAAATGAAATGCAAACTGAGTTTGAAATGAGTATGTTTGGTGAGAGCAAATTCTTTGTTGGTTTACAAGTATATCAGAAGAAGAATGGAATTTTCATTACACTGTCTAAGTATGTTAATGAAATACTGAAAACTTTTGGGATGGAAGATGCTAAACCAGTGGGAACTCCCATGGTTACTGGACAAAAGTTATCTAAGAATGATGATGTTGCAAAAGTGAATCAAACTCTGTACAGATACATGATTGGAAAATTGTAGTATGTTGTACACAGCAGACCAGATATTGCATTAGCTGTTGGGATTGTGGCAAGATTTTTTGCTAATCCTAAGGAAACACATATGATGGCCGTGAAAAGAATTATGAGATACTTGAAAGGAACTACTGACTATGGTCTATATTATAAGAAGGATGACAAATTTGAACTCTGAGTTTATACAGATGCTGATTGGGCAGGAAATGTAGATGACATAAAGAGTACAAGTGGTGGAGCTTTCTTTCTTGGACAAAGATTAGTCTCCTAGACAAGCAAGAAACAAAATTGCATTTCCCAATCTACTGTCGAGGCTGAGTATGTTGCTGCTGCAGTAAACTGTTCAAACTTGGTACGGATAAAATAATTGTTGAGAGGCATGAAAGAAGAAATCACCAAACCTGTTGTTATTTTCTGTGACAACACAAGTGCTATCAATATTTCTAAGAATCCAATGATGCACACTAAGACCAAACACATTGGAATCAAGTATCACTACTTGAGAGAATTAGTACAAGACAAAGAAGTCCGAATGGAATATGTGAATACAAAAGAACAACTAGCAGACATATTCACTAAAGCTTTACCGAGAGAAGTTCATGAGTATTTGAGAAGTCAATTATGGGTTCTTCCCCTAACTGAGGCTGCCTAGACAAGCTAGGAGCATTGCATCAAATGTGCTACAGCAGAACATTTGACAAATTGATGCAGAAGATTGTCACACTTTAGGGCTGGCCTAGAGTTGTGAAGAGAAGCAAAGACAAGGAATCAATCATAAGCAAGATGATAGAGGGAGAAACACTGAGCTGCACAGATATTATCTACATCTGATGGATGTATGTTTTAGTTGTTGCTTTTGCATTTTTTTCAAAGAGGGAGAATGTAATGATATGATAACACATGAGATATGATCAAGAGTTGATGAGCTGATGGAACTAAAAGGAAAGAGGATGATGAACTGAAATGAAGAATCAAGATAGAGGGAGATCTAAATACTTCTGACGGTCATAGGAGTGAGGCTTATAGGATTTTGAATCAGTTTGAAGCTAAGGATATTATAATTTTTTGATGGACAGATAAGTTTTTGGATTGGTTGGTAATCTATGTGTTATTCAGGTGATATCATATGGTATTGCCATCAATGCTAAAGAGGGAGATTATTGGAAACTAAATTGAAACAATTGTTGTATTGTCATTGATGTCAAACCTTAATTGGTAAGACTGTTGCTACTTAGGAAAGTACTATATCTATTTGAGTGTTGCTAAGGGGCTAAGCAAGGTTGGTAACAATAGCACCTAGGGAAAGTTTGATTTATCTTGATACTACAAAGTGTACTTGACTATGTTGCACTATGATGAGATAATGTATTGTTTATCTTAGTAAGACTGAAGACTAAACTGGTAGGCTTAACCAAGCAAAGAATGGAAAAATCATGTTTAAGCTGAGTGATGTTAATGTCGACTAAGTTAGTATATGCCAAGAAAAATTATAGTGTCGACCGAGCATCAATAAATTACTGAGGAAGATAGTGCAAGCCAAGGAGACAATTTTAGTATTGACCAGGTGTTCTACATGAAGACCGAGTGAACAGTCACAATATTGACCGAGCATCAGCAATTTTATATTTGAAGAGAATTTAATTTTGTAGCCGACATTGTTGAATTCTTGGATTATGTAAAATGTGTTGACTTTATTTATTGATTGTTTGGAAGCATTAAATGCATTGTAAAATGTTTTATTGTAAATCTTTAAGAGATTTGAGATGATTCTAGAAAAGGAGTCGAAGAACATAAAGTGAGTAGATTCAATGAATTTGACCTAACCCTAAGATCTACGAATGAGATTGAGCGGCAAAAGATGAGTTAACCTAATTGAGGAAAATATAAGGGAACCTGAACATTGTGATATGTATGCACATGGTGAACAGAGAATGTTGGAAGAGAAAAGTTTTATTGACTAAATAAGCAGAAAAGGCTGAAGGAGAATGGTGGTGATTGCTTGAAGAAAAGTTTCGAGTAGATCAGAAATGGAAATGACAAAGTTTCAAAGTCAGTAAACTAGCATTAGTGTATGGAATCAGATCTGATATTTGCAAAGTGAGTTGTCTATTTTCCAGATAATACTGCTGCTACTTTCTAACCATTGTAATAGTCAAAATCCTTTTAATAGAGGTTGACCTAACTATCATATGTTAAATCCTTTGAACAAGGTTGCATTCTAATGGAGTGTATGTAAGTCCTATGACTAGGCTCACTTTTAACAGGGTGATTGAAATCCTATAATCGGATCACATTTGACAGTGTGTATTGTAACCTTTGACAGGGTTGGCTTTTTACTGAGCTCACTTCAGAAGAGTGAAAATAATAGTAGCATGTTACAAAGTGGTTTTTCCCAAATTGGGTTTCCACTATAAATCCTGATGTTTATACTTGTGTAAATGTTTAGATCTGAACATTACTATGTTTTACAAGTTAAGTTACAACTAGGTAGTGGACTGCATTGTTAGATGTTTCTATTATTGAATCAGTGATGACCGAGTTTGTTTTGGTTTTGGATCTGATTTAAGGATAAGTTTATGAGGTTTTTTTTATACATCAGGACCTGAGAACAACTGATAAGTTTATGAGGTTTTTTTTATACATGCTTTCATTTCATTGTTTTAGAAGAGAACTCAAATTTTGGTAGTTCTTTTCCTTCTCATTAGAATATTTTTTACTTATGAATAATAAAGATAAGAATCTCCAGAAGATGAAACATACCAAACATATATAATTAGATACATTTGTCATCCAAGATTTACAATGTACACTGGAAACTTCTTTATTGGAATGTATATTTACAAATATTTTTTCTTTGTTTGGGTCTTGTAAGTCTCAATTTTTCTTGAGCGTGAAAGGTTTAGCTAATTCAAGTAGATTGATTTGAGTAATTTGCTCCAAAAGTTTTTTGATTTTATAAACTTTTTTTGTTTTTATGGAAATGTTGAGATCTCAATAATTGTTGAATTTGTCTCTCTTGGAGTTTGAGATATTATTGATTTTTGAACTGATATAATTTCAATAATACTCAAAATTATATAACCAAATATTTAAACAACATTTCCTTTAGAAAACTAAAATAAAAAATTAAATTTAAATTCTTAAAAAATATATAATTTATATTAAACAAGATAATTGAAATAAATCACAAAACAATTCAATATTAAAAATCACAAAAAATGTTTAATTTTATGAATTTCAACCATATAAAGGAAAAAGGAAAAAGTCTTTCCACTTTAATACTTTTACACCTGCAAAGTTAATAGTGGAACAAAGGTGATTGTATTAATGAAATTAAGGATGAAATAACCTCAATTGTTTGCATAACTAGGTGAAAAATCTACAAGAGAAGATTGACAAAATGTACAATGTAGAGAATGTGTGTACCCTTCATCACTATAAATCATTGAACAAGGAATCAATAAAGATGAATGTTCAAATAAATTAACATGTATCATTAATGGGTTGTTCAAATAAATCAAAATGAATTTCATTAAACACAATACTACATGCTTAGATTAAAGGTTGAGATATGCACAATATTCAATATGTTGTTTGAAACTCAAATAGTTTTAATGTTCCTTGAGTTTAATGGCACCATGCACTAATGTCAAATGACCACTATACATGGCAAAAGTCTTTTATTACATTTTGGCAAATTACCAATTTTGTGATTATTAAGCAAAACATTCAGCTCTAATATAAGCTTGGTTACTGGATGCTAAAGAGAACATAAATAATAATTAATGAAAATGAAATATTTTTGATAAAATTTTGGAAATATGGTAAAATTAAGTTGTACCACCCTCTATTGCAACTCTCATTATATATCACTACAACATAATTTGGAGAACCATTTTAATAGGTTTTACGTATGATCCATATCCCAAATTATTATGTGTTCCTTTAGTCTTCTTAGGTTTTTATTTATATCAACATACTTTATATCTATGATATATAAACATTATAGAGAATCGTACCATGATTCACTTTTCCCTAAGGGGATCTAAGGATAAAATTATCAAATGTGACGGGAAGAATGTATTTGATGATGTCTAGACAAAATTAGTGAACTTTCAAGAAGATTATGAAGTGGTTGGTGGGTAATGACAAAGTTTGAGTAAGCAATTAATTTTGCAAGTTTTGACCTTCGTATATAACCTACCTTCTCTTTGGATCACTATTGCAAAATGGAAAAAAATCCATACAACATTATTAGAAAGAAAGAAGCAGCTTGCATGCAATTGATCTCACACAAAGTCCATGTATGTGAAGTTACTTGTCCACTCACTTTTTAAGTACTACAATTTAAGTTATTCCCTCCATTTCATGAATTTTTTTTGCTTATCAATTATAACATTTTCTCTTCTACGGGTTCACACTTGTTGATCATGATGAAGAAACAAAGAAGAATTATATTTACAAATTTACAACATTTTTGTATGTCTTTCTATGCATTTCAATTCCACATTTTCTTAAGATGACCTACAAAAAACATAATAGGATACTACTGCAACTTTAATTCATCCAAAATAGATGCTACTATGTACAAGACTTCCTTCTACAATACTACATATTTGTAGAGCGTCATTGTTATACCCTTTATTTTATATCTAAATCTTCATTTATGCTTTCAAATCAAAAACCTATTAGAATATCCTTACGCCTCCTTTTAAATACAAGTGCTAATATAAAGACAACTAAAGAAAAAAACTCAATGTCCCTTGATAAGGTATGCATTCATTTTAGTTTGTTGTTTAGATGTTCAATCCACTACTTGCCCTAATAACTCATGACAAATCTGAGACACAACGAATCACTTGAATTCAAGGAGAGACTCAGTCACACGTTTTGTGGTAAAAGAGAATCTGCTGCATTACAAATTTTGACCAACGTGTTGTTGACGAGGATGCCTGGGATCCACGTTGTCAGAATTTGACGGTCAAAATATGTTATCCTCGGTGAATCTACACTCTTCTTTTTGACGCCGTCCACTCAAAAGGAAACTCAAGATGGGCGTCTCATCTTTGACGGTCAACGGCGGGTGTTTTATAACGTGTACGTTCCCTGCAAAAGCCGCGTCATACTATACTTATTCGCCGTCAATATTCGTTGATTTTTTTTCTTAAAAAAAGAATCTATTGCGACTTTAGTGGACAATGGATATTCGATATTAAAACATGGAAATCAGATTATGTATGTCTTTTTGCCTTCCGTCGTGAAAAATGCCTTCAATTATTTAATCAACGGAATATGCCTTTATTATTTTAATTCGAAGAGTCATCTAACACATGGCTTGAAGAGTGGGCCCTCTCCAATCTACTCTCTTTTTTTTCATTTAGATTCTGATTATTGTAGGTCATCCTAAGAAAATGTGGAATTGAAACGTATTGAAAGACCAAAAAAAAAAAATATACTATTAGTTTTAGTTGATATACGCATGGCCATACAATCAACTAAAACTAATTTCAATTTATTTTAGGAAAAAACGTTTAATCACTAGATAATGCTCTCTTATACAATCAACTAAAACTAATTTCAATTTATTTTAAGAAAAAATGTTTAATCACTAGATAATGTGAGAGCATGGTTATACAGTGAACTTAAACTAGTTTCTATTTATTTTAGGCAAAAAATGTTTAATCACTAGGTAATGTGAGAGTCCTCTCTAATAGTTCCACGGCACGAACTAACAAGATAGCACTGAAAAATACCTTGAAACAAATCTCAAATTGATTAAGGGGTGGAGGTATTTTTAGTAAATATTGCAATAAGAATTATGAATATTCAGTATGTACACTTCAAAAATTATTTGTTAGATTTATATTAATTCAATTGTAATAGATTATAAATTAGTTTATTTTTATTAGCGTTTAAAATTATATTTGAGATTTTGAATTTTGTATATGATTGTAAATTTAGTGAATTTAGTAATTTTCTTAAATATACTCATGTATAAATATTTTAATATGGTGGTGTTAAAACATATCAATAGAACCTACTATTAAGTGGGAGATCCACAATTTGTCTTGGTTGCAACAAGGTCATGCATATTGATTCAATGACATTTGAAAATGATCAATAATGTGTCAAGTAGAGTGTAAACACCTATTTATCTATACTTAGAAATACAAACTAAGCATTCTTTCTATGAATGATTATATATGAGATCATAAATGAAGATGGATCAACTAGCATGGGGATTTGTCTTATTATACATATTAAGCATTCAAATTTGAATATTTTATTCTTGAGTTAGTCACCAACTACTAGTTGGAATCAATTCAACTTGAGCTCACAATCAATTTGAGTTTCGAAAAATAGGAGTCAAGGCCACATTTGTCGACTTAAGGAACAAAGGTGGTTGCATTAATGAAATTAAGGATGAAATAACCTCAATTGTTTGCATAACTAGGTGACAAATCTACAAGAGAAGATTGACAAAATGTACAATGTAGAGAATGTGTGTAACCTTCTCATAATCAATTTGAGTCTGGAAAAATTTGAATGCTATTTTAATATCAAAAACATAAATTTAAATTCTAAAACATACAATCTATAAAAATTCCAATATAAAACTTTCAAACAAAATCAATACTTCCACTTCCTTATTAATCTGCATTTCAAATTAA
This sequence comes from Chamaecyparis obtusa, assembly GCA_027943335.1. Lineage (NCBI taxonomy): Eukaryota > Viridiplantae > Streptophyta > Pinopsida > Cupressales > Cupressaceae > Chamaecyparis > Chamaecyparis obtusa. The sequence continues at coordinate 29,765 of BSBK01012716.1, forward strand.
ATAAAAAGTCCCCTTTATAACTCCAGAATTTAACTCGACAAAATCAACTTGTCATTTCTAGAAACCATAAAACTTTTCAGCATTATGGTTTCTAAAAAAGGCCTCCGCAATGAAAGAAAAGTCCTCCACAATGAAGAGTTGTAGTCTTCCTCCAAGTGTTCTTTTAAGGCTTGTGCCCTAAAGACACCTGCTTTGTAAATTATTATTTTTTATTAATATAAATACATTTTTTCCAATAAATAAAAGAACTTCTCATTTCTATAGAACATTCTAGTTATGCCTTTGATATTCTTTTTGGAAAGCTTTTGATATGCCTTTGATATTCTTTGTGGAAAGCTTTTGATATTCCTAAACAAGGTAAATACAAATAAATTATTGGTAATAAAATAAATAAAAATATTGTGGGCGACAAACTATTGTCATCATTGCATGCCATTTATCTAACCAATACTCGTGCAGCAACGGCATTTATAAAGTGATAATGTTTTTTAATGGTATTTTTAGTAGCACGCTTCACAATGTGCCAAAAATGCAATTTCATTTATTTTTAATTCTTTTCACTCGTCAATATTATCTTCCATGGTTGTTTTTAAAACTAATATTCGATTTGTGCTTTGAAAAGGCAATCCAAGAGAGAAATATTTAATTTGATTCCATTAAAGTTGTTTGTCCTTTAATGGCTATAATTCATGCATGATTATCTGCTTTAATTAATATAGGGAATTAAGGGACAGATTTCTAAAATCTTGCAAGCACTAGATTGTCTTTAAAAATCTATGATGCATATCTTTTGGACAAGTAGTGATTCATTGACTCCTTTAAATTTGTGTGGTTGCTTATTTTTATTTAATATTATAATAATATTGTATTGTTTAATAAATCAAAGGTGATTCATTATAACATAGTTTTATATTATTAATGAGGAAAATGGAATTTCGAAAAGAGTTTCAATTCTTTTATAATAGTTTTTTAATAAATGGTAAATTTCTACATATTAATAATTATAAAAAAAATTAATTAGAAGAAATAATAAAAGAGACAAAATGCATCAAACTTATAATACATAGTTAACAAAATAATTCTACTTTCTGATCAAAAATAAATTTAAAAAATCTTCTATAGCTAAATAGGGCTTTTGTGCCACGGTTTAGGAGAAGGCTTGGTCATGCAAAGGTTGGATTTGAATCGCACGAACACCACATTTTTATTTTCTCAAGGACCTAGTTTGGGGATAGGCGCTCAGAGGGACCCAACAACAAGAACAAATTCCAAATTTGGTTTCAGTTTTTCAAAAGGGACACAATTTACAAAAGGACTCAGCCCCAACATGCATGAGACATAGTATGTTAAATAATATATCCAAAGTGCTCAATAGAACCAAATTGATATCCAATGAGAACAATTGTGCCCTCTTAGTTTCTTTGCTCTCTTTTTTTTCTTTTCTTTTTTCTTTTTTTTTCTGTCTCCACTTTTTAAGCTTTGCATTTTCCTTTAAAAGTGGCACATGTCAAAACATTTGTAGAACAAAACTAGCACAACACACATGGGAAGAAAAATAGGTGAGGATTCAAAGGAAATTTTAGCATGAAGGGGGCACAATTTACAATTGAAAGAAGTCACATAAATCACTTGGATGTGTTGGAAGGGGCAAGATTCAATAGTATTCAATCCCATCTGAAGGGCCAAATGCTAAACCTTCTATATTAAGAGGGTTTGAGTTCCTCTTAAAAGAACACTCTCCATTTTGCAAATGGACCCACAATTCGTCACCTTGCCACATCATTGGAAGATTTAACAATGTCATGGGGTTTAGATATGTTATTTTATCTCAACAAATAAGTGGATTTTGTTAATATTTTATTTTGTGAGACCATGATCAAGGTGAACTCAGAATAGTCTTATTATTTTTCTCTTGTACAGATATGTTATTTTTTCCTGAGAGGTTTTAGGTATTCCAAGGATAGGACAAGAACAAAGGAAGCCGTGAGATTAAAGGAGAAAGTGGTGTTTTGAGAGATAGGGGTCTTTGCATAGTACCCATTTAAATTATGTGGAATGCTATCTAAGTTATATGCTTAGTACCGGCCATTTCAACCAGTTTTGGAGCATTAGAAGCCTACATAACTAAATGTTCCCCTCTAGAAATTCTTGTTACAGTTACAAGAGACAAACAAACAAACAACACCTCACCTTGCAACTACTTCATAATTGTATTGGATTACTGATAGAATAGATTGAACATAGAGAACAACAATGCATATTTGAGGTCTGGCACATAGGATTGCTAATAATTTCCATCGCAGCAAAGAGAGAGAGAGAGAAGGGGGGGGGGGGGGGCAGAGCACATTTTGGGGAGAGAAGTGCGTGAATGTATTATAATTATACAGAATGTATATCATCATTGAAAAAATATCTCTAAGAGAGACATTGAAGAAGATAGATATTTTAACAACTAATTATGGATAGTGGAGGCCGAGCATTTAAAAAAATTGGGAAAATAAAGATTCGGGTAGATTTGTAAGAGATATTTTTGAGATTCAAGAATCATCTTAAAGAATGATGGTTGGGAAAAAAACAAAGAATGGAGGATGTTCCAATCCTATAATTTTCAAAGTCCCGGTGTCTGAAAAAATACTTTGCATGTTCATTGATATATTTTAATGCCCTCTTTATAATTGTACTTAGTATTGCTAGCAAATGTTTCATTGATATATGTTTCAAGCTGCTTGGTTTGCTTCAACTGGGCCAACTCCCTGTAATATACCTCTATATCCTTCTTGTCATAACAGGTGATCATCCTATTAACAAATTGTTCATATGATTAAATTATGGCATGATCCTAGGAAACAAGTATGTGATGCCACCAATCATATGCTACTCCTTCTAGGTGCATGGTAGCAAACTGAATCACCTTTTCCTCTTCCATGGGTTTGAGTGCCAAAAAAGTGTCCAATTTATGAACCCATGATCTAGTTGATAATTCTTTGGTTCCATTGAAAGTTGGAATTGTAATTTTATCCAAGGAATCCTTGTACTTCGTCGGCTGGAAGCCCTATCTAGCTTTCCCTCTAGGCATCTTGTCTTGCCCTTCCAGATGATTCCTAACTTTGTCTTTACATTATTTCATGAACTTATTCAAATTTATTAGTTGTCTTACATCAACTAGAAGCTGCAGATATTCATCTTGAGCCACCACGATATTATATGTGATGTGCATCTCCTCTACCTCAACCTCCATAATTGGTTCTCTTTCAACTAGACGAGGTTGATTAGACCTTGTATCTATTGTTCTCACAATGTTAGAGGCTTATTTGTCCTTGTTTTCATGTCTGACCTCACTTTTGTTGTGTCGACTATTGGACCTCCTTGGTCATGCACAATCAGTCCTTAGTTGCCTCATGGTTGTAATCATTTATTCTTGAAATTGTCACATCATCTGTTGTTGTTGTGCAAATATTATCAAAAAGTCATTCAACTAATTATTTAACTCACAAGGAAGGTCTTCATTCCTTCTCTCTCACATTTCTTCTTCAAATGGATTTATTTCCTCTTCTTCTTCTTTCACAAACCTGCTTCTTGTATTTTATCTGTGTGATTCAAACCCTCTGGAGTGCATAGAGACATGTAACTAAAATCTATGTCATGCATTGGTAAACCCCACAAGCTAGCAAGTTCACTATGCTCTAATACCACTAAAATATTCTTTGTCAGTCATAAATAATCAAGGTCCTACTCTAAAATGTGCAACAATATTTCTTAGTTTATTTGCAAACCTTGAGATTGAATCGAACAAGAATAAACATAACCATAAATAAATTTATTGTTTGAGACTTCTATTTCCCTGATTTCATACATCAAGGGTTTTCAAACACTACTTGAGCAAGTAGAATACTTGTGATAGTCTAACTAAAATTAAAGTGATTTCTTGAAATACTAGAACCTGGCGGCTTCCCATATAGCATAGACTGAGTCACAATTCATACAGTTCTGAGTATAAATCTAGAGCACCGTGGTAAATGATGTCTGAGACTCCATGTTGTTACTGTGAAAATTCATTGATGATCAAACCTTGGATGGTCGTCCAAGCTGTTATCATGGGGTTTTCATCCTAGAGAAATCAGAGAGAGATAATAAAAATCAGAACATAAAAATATGAGCCACCTTAACTCTTCCTCCAACCTTAAGAAGGCAACCAAACCTAAAATCCACACCCACCCTAATTCCTATAAATTAGATGACTCTCTTAATTAATCCAGTGATAATACTTTACCTTAAAAGTATTCATCAATTATGTATATAGAACCCCTTCCATAAAGCATAAGGAATTTAAAGAAAATGTTTGGAAATTGAATTGTAATGGCCCCATCCTCATGACTGAAAATCAGGAGTCACTTAAGTGAACATGGAACCCGCCACCTTATTGAACACAACCTCCTCTTTATTCACTCAAAAACAACTAATTATTGGAGGAAAACTTACACTTGGTGAGTTGTTTACTAAGCTACAATGACACTAGAGAGGGGACATGACACACATATATCACCTACTAGATTTGGGTGGAGAGAAGGTTGATATGCTTATGCTTATATGAAAAATATTCAAAGAGGATCTCTTAGCTAATGACATTGATTCTAGGGCCTTTGAAAAAATTGGGGTTGGCATTCCATTGCAAGGAAATCTCCCTAAACTTTTTCATCCAAACTCAAATAGCATTCACTAAACTTTCATTGTGAATCTAGATGATAAAGGCTTAGCTAGGCATATGCGATGGGCGATTGTGGGTCAGGACTTTATGCAAAAATGGAAATTCATTGATGTGGATCCAAAATTCAAATGGTTAAATGATTTTGTGAAAGTGATATGCTTTGAAGCTTTCTATGAATAATGATTTTGTGTAAATTTCTTCTTTTTCAGCTTTATGGTGAAACATGAATTAAAAATTTGCACTATGGGGCTATCTTGGAGTATTGTTCGTGGTAGGTGTAGGTTGTTGCCTTATGAATTAGGTTACCAACTAAAGTTGGTTTTTTTCATGGGTTACGGTAAAGATAAGTTCATGGAAGAAGGAGGCTTGAGATAGACAATAGTTTTTTGTCTGGTCTTAGGTGATATGTATGTTGATCAGGGTGGTCTAGTCTAGGGGGTTATTCTTGGTCCTTTTTTGGTATGTATAGGATAGATGTTTGGAAACTATCGATATTTTATTTGCATAAACTGTACTGGAACCTATTTGGAATATGGTATCGATTGAGAGGAGCTTATGTTTTCTCTTTATGGAATGCGAATATATTATAATATTAATACAATTTTCACAACTTTGGTTGTGTTTTACAGATTAAAAAAATGTAGACTATAAGCATCAAATATAAGGTTGACTTTCATAAGAAAATATTAAATTTTTAAAAAATATGATGCACTAGATAAAATATTCTATGTCTAAAACATATAATTATTTTCCTTTTTTGGATAATTAGTTAAGACAAAATGTGATATCCCATGGAAATAATTGTCTTTTCAATATGCACTCATTTTTTAAAAAAATTATGGAGGATTTTACATCCACAAATTTGTTTCAGCTACCTGATATGGGAACACAAGCCTTAGGTTGCACCTCTTTGGCAAGGAGCTAAGGGCTAAGGGGTATCCACTTGGCCAAATTTTCCCAAGGCACAATCCAGGCCTCATCCTTTTCTTTTGATGTCGGGGCCTTGCACTCAACAAGACTTGATCCCTAACGGACTCCTTCAAAACCTTCCAACTTCACCAGTAGACTAAGGGCCCATTGAAATTTCAATATTTATTTTAAATTACATATTATTAAAATTAGGAATAAATGAATCTATGCACTAAAATTTCAAATGTTAAATACACCCAAATTTTTTGAAGCAAAAATCATAAAATTTACTACATAAGGAGTGACGCACATCTAAATTTATTTTTCAATATTTATCAAAAACTAAATTATAGTGTCAATTTCATGTAAAATTATATTTAAGTAATTTTTTATTTTTTCTAAAAATTACAAACGTAAAATACATGAAAAATAAATAATTTATTAGTTTACATAATTTTAAAATTCAAAACATAAACGTTACTTTCTAGTGATTCAAGTTAGAAGGTTGGATCAATGTTTTTGGTTGTTAGAGTAAATAAGGTTATGTCCTAATTAATTAATTAATTAATTAGTATGGACCTATTCATAAGTAAACTTAGTTCTTAGGTGTTACATATATCTCATTTAGTTTTTGTATCCTAGATTATTTAATATTTGTCTAAGGTATTTGTCTCATAACATAGGATTAAGACACATGCAATCAAATTGTTTAATCCTACCATTCATCTTGTGTATAAGCAAGACGTACACTTTTTATCATATTGCAAAGATCTTAATATCAAGGAAGCTCATTTCTTGCATACTTTACCATGGAAGGTTTCTTGTGTTTTTTGAATGGTCTTAGGTGTTGATCTAATCATAAACTCCAACATTTGTTTCCCTTATAAAAGTGTGACATGTCTTTTTACTTTTACCTAAATATAATGAGAGATATGTTACAAATACATGATAGCATTTGATAATAATAAGTCACTTCAAGAGGAAAAATATTCCAATTTTTTTAAGAACATAATTCTTAATATAATATTAATAAATGTTAACACAAAAGTTTGCACCCATGCTTGGAGTATGACCCCCAAACAAACATGTGTAACACGGAAACAACCTCCAAGTGTGGGACTTGCGCTTTGAGGCTGAATCTCTGGAGAAGGTCAACTTCCTCTACTATTAGGATGCACCTAACTATGACTTTTGAGGGAAATGGGAAGAAAAAATGTGTGAAATTAAAGGGGGTGATGCTCCAGATTGAAACATGGTTACTCTCTCTCTCTCTCTCTCTCTCTCTCTCTCTCTCTCTCTCTCTCTCTCTCTCTCTCTCTCTCTCTCTCTCTCTCTCTCTCTCTCTCTCTCTCTCTCTCTCTCTCCTTGTAGCTGCACAAAACATTAATAAAATACCTTAATAAATAATTCCTAACTCTATCCTATCTTCCAAGGATGTATGAAGGTAACAACTTATTAGATGTTGCAAGAAAAGTAATTTTACAATATAGTTCAACCATAAATAGATCTAACATGACACACAAACTAGGAAAACAAAATAAAAACATTCACCACAAGGCAAAAGAATGCACATGGTAGTAGAATGGAAAGAAAAGGTAAAACTAAGAATTTTATTACTGTTAGGCAAAAGGAAATATAGTTGTAGAGCATAACGTTGTTGCAAATAAACTAGAGAAGAACCTAGAATATGTAAAAAGAATTTTCTTTTAAAAAGTTCAAGCATAACTCAAATTTTAACTTGAAGTTCAAACCCCAACCAAGTGGATTTAGATTACATAGGGCAACAATAAATAAATATAAGACCAAAATCTAGTCTTTGTTACAACTTGATCATGAAGTGACAGGGAAGGCCCAAATGAATGCATTCAAAAAATGTAAAGAGATAAAATATCTCTATAAATCAATAAAGAGGCATGGAGATGCAATTGCATCATGTTCACAGAGCCAAAGAAGTCACTCAACATTGAAGAATAGTCTTGGTAATGTGTCTAAGATGCAAACAGTCAAATCATAATGCTAGCAAAAAATTGTCAGGATGGGATAACATGACATGTTAACCCACCCTGCACACTTGTAAGTAACACTGTCACATGTGAAAAAAGATCTAGGCCACCAGTAAAAAATTTGAGTCGTCAATGAAAATATTTGAATTGGAATGGAGGTTTAGATGCGATGCAAAGTCTCCCAATGAAAGATTAGAACATCATTGTCGATGGAGAAAAGCTTTTAAATTGGATGGCTAGAGGGATTCCGCAACAACCAACAGAAGAAAATGGTGAGACTTTTCCATCTACCAAGCTATCATTCCTCCCTGCAAAACTGAAATGGGATAAGATGAAATTTTAACCCTGCCACATGTCGTTGTCCCACTGACCCTCTCCATATCATGATTTTTCATATTTCTGCCTAAAGATAATTGAGGCATGGCGAGGTAAATCATGATTGTTGATGAAGAATGAAGATGCATGAGCTTTTGGGAAAATGTTGGCCCACATCGCCGAACATAATGGAGCCACATGGCAGAGCCTGATTGGTTTCACTATTTCACAAGGGGCAAAATTTCTTGTAAAACTATGAAATGGGGATAACACTACGTATTATCCCACCCCAAAGATAACATAACAGGTTAACCCACCTGAAGCAAAGTTCAACCCATGATAAATTTCTTAGATCGGTTATCTATGCTAGGCTGAATGGTGGAAAAATAACCAACATTTCTAGTGACTCAAAGGGGATGCTTGTTTGCTAAGCATGGGATCAGTGGCCTTAAAGAAATCCATTGGGCATGGAGTCACCAACATTGGAACGACGCATTTCTTTACCTGTAACTTCATGAAAATATGCAACTTGTACAACCATCAAAAAAGAAAAACTTTTCTATGTCTGGGAGGACATAGTTGTGCTTGTGCACTTCTTGGAAAAATAAAAAAACCTACCCTATTATGTACATGAAAGATCATAAATTATCTTTGTTACATACCAGCATTATTTCTACTTGAAACTAGTAGATTTTGCACTTGGAGTCTCCATGGTGTTTGATTGAATGCCTCCAAAGGCTGTTAGCACTGAGAAAAAACCCAAATTCTTAGTGGATAGAACTTGAACTAGCTAACCAGAAGACTTATGTAGTTAAATTTGTGTCCCACCAGGTGTGCCAAAAACTATTAACACAAAATTTTGCACCCATGCTTAGAGTATGATCCCCAAGCAACCTTTTGTAACATGGAAACAACCTCCCAAGTGTGGGACTTGTGCTTTAAGGTTGAATCTCTAGAGAAGGTTAGCTTCCTCTACAATCAAGATGGACCTAACTACGAATTTTGAGCGAAAGGGGAAGAAGGAATGCATGAAATTAAAGGGGGTGATGCACCTAATTGAAACATGGCTCCTCTCTCTCCTTGTAGCTGCACAAAACACTAATAAAACACCTAAATACACAATTCCTAACTCTATTCTATCTTCCAAGGATGTATGAAGGTAACATCTTATTAGATGTTGCAAGAAAAGTAATTGTTCAATAAAACAACCATAAACAAATCTAACATGACACACAAACTAGGAAAACAAACAAAAACATTCACCACAAGGAAAAAGAATGCACATGGTACTAGAATGGCAAGAAAAGGTAAAACTAAGAATTTTATTAGTGTTAGGCAAAATGAAATACAGTTGCAGAGCATAATGCTATTGCAAATTAACTAGAGAAGAACCCAAAATATGGTACAAAGAATTGCCTTTTAAAAAGTTCAAGCATAACTAAATTTTTAACTTGAAGTTCAAACCTCAACCAAGTGGAGTTAGATTATAGAGGGCAACAACAAATATATATCAGACCAAAATCTAATCTTTGTTACAACTTGATCATGAAGTGACAGGGAAGGCCCAAATGAATGCATCTGGTAGATGGAAAGAGATAAAATATCTCTACAAATCAATAAAGAGGCACGAAGATGTACTTGTGTCATGTTCGCATAGCCAAAGAAGTCACTCGACATTAAAGAATAGTCCTGGTAATGTGTCTGAGTTGCAAACAATCAAATCATAATGTTGGCAAAAAAATGTTAGGATGGGATAGCACATGCTAACCCACCCTACACACATGTAAATAACACATCCACACGTGAAAAAAGATCCAGGACACCAATAAAAAATGTGAGCCGTCTATGAAAATCTTTGAATTGGAATGAGCGGTCTAGATGCGGTGCAATGTCTCCAAATGAAAGATTAAAATATCATCATTGATGGAGAAAAGATTTTAAATTGGATGGTTGGCACGATTCCGCAACAACCAGCTGAAGAAAATGGCAAGATTTTTCCATCTAGCAAGATGTCATTGCTCCATGCAAAACTGAAATGGGATAACATGAAATGTTAACCCCGCCACATGGCGTTGTCTCATTGAACCTCGTCATCTCATGATCTGTCATATTGCTATTAGAAATAGGGAATACTAAGAGGGGGGGTGAATCAGTATTCTACAAACTTTAACTTTTTCCCAATTATGGAACTTACTCCAATCAACATCGCAAACCAAAACTGTCATCAGGTTCACTGGTGAAAACACACTGTCTCATACTTAGACAATTTGCATTGCGCTCTAACATACTAGCTCTCTGACCTGTGTGATCTTCATGTAGATCATATGTTTCCATAATCACAACATCTATGTAACCAACTTAGCCAAATTGCCAACAATCTCCCCCTTTGTCATTGGTGGCAACATATGAGAAAATTGGCTAAGTCTTACAACTTCAAAATCTCAGAATTGTGGCCATAATACAAAATATATATGTATTGTCCTTATGACTTCATGAATCCTCTCTATATATTGTACTCCCCCTAAGATTATGTATCCTTATCAATTTTTTGCTATATATCTCTCCTCCTTTGACAACAATGACAAAAAAAGGTAAGGAGGGTTACAAAACTGTGTTCACAAAAAGTTATACCTTACTTCAATATTGTAAAGCCAGTAGGCTTGCAACACAATTTGCAAAATTGATCTTCATAGCCTCTAACTCTTTCTCCCATGATTTCTTAATTGAATCTGCCACACTGAGTAGTGCGCACAATCCATAAGATGCAATCTCGCATGCTTGGAGATTCTCATAACTAAACTTTTGAAAAGATGTCTTGGCTAAAAGACATTCTTCTAGTTGCCCTTCAATAGTGCTCAAGTTTATAGAAATGTGATCTCTTAAAAGAGTGAATCTCTTTAGCTTCATGTCCTTGTCATCTTGCAAAATTCTTATTTCATCATAAATCTTTCAAATTTTTTGCTCAATATCAAATACCTTCACATTGGGGCTCGAAAGAAGATTTATCTCATTCTGAATTTTTGCTTCCTTCATCTTCATCTTCTTAACTTCCTCTGCTACCAAGTTCTTTGATTTTGTACACTGAATGTACAAGGATTTTCCTCTTTCCAAATTCTTTCTCAAGTCCTTTATACAAATATCAAGGTTATTGATATCATTCCTGATATTTTGACTGATGTTCAAAAGTGTTTTGGCCTCATAAGCTGCTTGAGCTTTCATCTTTGCTATACCAGATAGATTTGTAAACTCATCATCAAAAGTATTCATTACTTTCTTTGCTCTTACCAGAGGGTCATCTTCTGCAATCTGTGTAGTAATAATACCTTGTAATTTCTCAGTAAGCTCCTTTAGGCATCCTTCAAGACTCTTTACTTTATTGTTCTTACTGATGATCTTGTTCAAAGATGTGATCAATTCCATCTGATCATCATCATCTACTTCCTTTCCCAAGTTCTCAATCATAGAACCAATTGGAGTTTTCTTGCCAGTCTCAGGTGTAAGACTAATTTCTTCTTGAGTGGGAATAGGTTCTGGTTTCTCTGTCACTTTAGGTTCTACCACTTTTGTTTTTGTCTTCTCTTCTCCTTTGGTAGTCTTCTGCTCTTCAAAAGCTGAAATGTCAACAATGTTTCCAAGATTCTTGAATAAGTTATCATCATTATCCAAGGTGATCTTAGTTCCTTCAACATTCATTACTTCATCCTCAATATTTATGGCTAGTGGAGAGGGAATGTCCTCTTGTTCTACTTCTTCTGGTTGATCTTTGAATTCTGCTGTAACTGATGATTCTCTAGCATTCTCTGACATTACCTTAATGATTGCTTGCTCTATTTTTGCATTAACTTCTTCATATCTGCCTCCCATAACCTGAATAGTTCTCTTCTTGGTTCTCAGATGGGTGCTTAGATCCTTCATAATCTGATTGAAGTGTACTTCATCTCTCACAACACAAAGTTTTCTTACAAGCTTTTCTCTAATAGCTATATCTTCTTCTGATGCTCTCTTCTTCCTATTTACAAGTTTCTTGTACAAGTCATCAAGTATCTTACCCTGAATTGTATCAAATTTCTTATCAGATAAAATCATATGCTTCACCACTACATTTTCTAGATTCAGTCTTTCTGCATAATCATAGAGATCATAATATTTGTTCATCTTTGTGAAGTCTCCATCTTGAATGATCTATTCATTAACCTTCTCAACTCAAGGTTTCCAAGTTTTCTTCTTAACATGAGTTCTTTCATCATCTTTGATTTCTGCAACTTTCCTTTGAACTAGTGACACCAATGTCTTCTGCCTCTTATCCGGTCTAGTAGCAATCTCTTTTACTCTTTTTCTAGGTGTGAAGGAGGTTGATCTAGTGGATATTCTTTCTTCTTGATCCTTCTCTGTTTCTTCCACTTTCACCTTAACTAGTGTTTCCTCTTGTTGTGCTGCAATTGATGATAGAGGTGGAACAAACAAAAAAAAATTTTGTCCAATATCTCTAATTGTTGTTGCTGTTTGCTTGGCTACCAAGAACTCATGCTCAGTCATCCCTGTATCTTTTAGAATTTTCTTGATAGTACTCTCAACTCTTTTATTTGATTGCGTCTCTTCAAGGATGGTCTTTGCGGAGTTGAAGTTCTCATTAAAGGTTCCAAACCTGTTACAGTGAGTGTCCAACTTGCACTTAAGTAATCTGCTCACATACTCTTTTATCTCAATCTCAGATATCTCATAGCCAAGAGGGTCTATGAACTCTATTCTAGGTTCTACTGCTTCAATCTAAGTAAATTCAGTATCAACCATGAAACATATCTCATTTTTATACTTCTCCACAAGAGACCGTGGGATCTTTGATCTTCTAGACATCAAATTCTGAAATGATTTAATTACCAATACTGTACTTTCATTCACTTTATCAATAACATGCTTCCTATACACTTGGTTAATCCTTTCCATTGTAGTTTGGCCATCATTCCAATCATTTCCAATGGTGAATGGAAGTCTTCTCAATAAGTGAAAGAACATATAAGTGATTAAGGATGAGAATCTAAACTGTGAATACTTAGTCTTCTTTATCTTTTCCAAATTTTCAAAAAATTGTATCCTCAAAATCTCACACATATCAACTTGTACTTTATCCACACACATCAAATAAGCTACATGTATCATTCCAATTGCCATGGCATCCTCTCTCGAGTTAGCACAAAACTTAGTTGTTAGGATCTTACACAAGTATCTAACATCATCTTGTTGTATCTTGCTAATTACCATTCCTCTGCCATTGTAGGATGAATTTGTGTTGTCTATGACTATTTTCCTCATGGTTTTCTCATTCAAAGGAATGGCTCCAGTTTTAGATAGTCCAGTTACCTCATGAATTAAGTCAGCTGTGATATCTATCACTCTGTCATCTAACCAAAACTTTCCATTGTGAATTCTGCTTAGGATTATCTTGGTACATTCTTCATTATCAAATTCATATTGCAAAGCATACTTAACGATCTCATTATCTTTCAAATGCTCAAACCCTACTTTCAATGACATTTCCTGATTATAGATTTTATGATATTCCTCTATGAAATCACTATCACTGATAGTCTCTAGTTTACATCCCAGATAACTTCTAACATTCTCTAGATGTAAAACTCTGTCTGGTACAGATGATAAAGCTAACCTAGGCTCATCTTCCAAGGGTTCTACTAGTTCCCTTTTCATCTTAGGCCTATTCTTCTCTCTAACATTGTGAATAAAAGAAATATCCATGATTTCTTCTAATTCCTTAACTAATTTAAAGATCTGCCAAGTAAAATACCTCGATTTCGCTATTTAGGGCTTGCATGGATTCGACACAAAATTCTTCACCAAATCCTTGCAAAAAACTTCCAATCACTGCTCTTTGATCTCCTTAACACTTGTATTCACTTTGATGATCAAATAACACCGTCTATGACCTTTTATTAATTCAATCTCACTTAGATCTGACATCGCATTCAATTCTTTTGCCGCTTCTTTCCAAAAAGATAATTTTGTTAACCTACAAAACTTAAAACTTCTTGCGATCACACAAAACATAATATTTTTTTTTGCACTCTTAACCATAGCATTAGAACATCATATACTACCTTGCATTAACTGCGCAAGACTCAATTTATCATATATCAAATTCTACACTAATCTAAATTCCTATTCTACTGTATGCACCCAAAAATGGTCACCTAGACTTTGAGCCCCATTTATTTGATTTATCAATCCTGAGTCATTTTTATCAATAATCAATATTTTCAACATTATCAATTTCTTGATCAAGTCTTAATTTCGATCATATATTGGATTTTTATCCTATGGGCTAACCATTTATCTTAAGTTTTTATTTAATTAAAAGGAATATTTCCTCCCCTTTTAATTAAATAAAAAGGGCCCCACTTTTCCTCTTATCCTAAGTTGCACAAATAAAGCATTATTCTTATTTTATAAAAAGTGAAAAAGTACTTTTTGTCTCATATGGACATAAAGTCAACTTCTATTTTCTCATTGGAGGATATTTGTGCACAAGGATCAAACTTTCATTTTTCTCCACCGTTGATTAAGACTTTTGCCTCTTAATCTCAATGGTCCATTTTAGTTCATTTCTTATAAAAGGAGAGCTCTCTCCTTCATTTGGATATCCATCTCTTTTATGCTAATGTTATGCTGCAGGTTTTCTAAGTCATTTGGAGCTTATTGAAGACATTCTACATCAAGCTTTGAAGACTTGCTTTTCATTGTTGCATCTCATTTAGTTGCATAGTTCCTTTGTTTAGTTGCATAATCATGGCATATTAGTTTAGTTTCCTTTTATGAAATAGTTTAGTCTCACATAGCTTAATTAGGAAGATTGTAATCCATTGCTATTTCCTTTCATAGTTGCATTGTACTTTCATTTTGATAGATTAATTTTGCATCATTATTTAGATTTGCATTGCATTTGCATACCTTGATTCCATTTGGGGATATTGGCATTGTTTCCCTTGTCTTTGTTGTGAATCTCTCATTGTATGGTTGACTAGCAAGGTCACTAGTTTGTAGCTTTAGCTGAGAGCAAATTTATCAAAGTCCTTTGCAATTTCATGCATAAAGAGCTATGAGTCGCTTTGTGAGGCCTCATTGTTGAGCAACCTTGCATGTAATGATTTATAGAAGTGTGGTCACTTTTGACTCATACATTTTTGGCACCCACCATGGGGCAGAGTAGATAGACTTTGTCCTTTAGTTTCTTGCATTTTCATTATTTTTTGGATTAATTTTTGGATATTTTGCGTTCTTTATTTTTCTGTCTCAAAGTATCGCGCAAAACTTCTCAGGTATATCGCATGATAGACCTTATAATACGGGTGTGACACTTTGTGCAAAAGAAGAATCGCCCGCTAGTATTAAGGTATGTCGATTGGCATCGCGCGAAGTATCGTCTGCATGTTCTGCAGTGTATCACTCAGACTGAGGTATATCGCCCAGGTACAAGAAACTGTGTCACGCGATTCTGGTGAAGTCTGAGGTATATCGCTTGTACCCGATAGTGAGCTATTTTTGAGCTATTTTTTATATCTTGCAAGTTTTAGGTTCCCTGCTATCTTTTTGAAAAATTTTGAAAATTTCAGCGTTTTCAAATCCGTGCCACTCTGGAAAATGGGCACCTTTTTTTTAAAAAAAAATTTCACAAATGGTATCAAAATTTTAAGTGTGATATATCATTGGAAAGGTCTTTCTGAGCTTAATCCAACCATGATGGTTTCATTTTCAGATTTTGTCATTTGATCAGTTATTTTTGTAGATTATCTAATTTTTCATGTGCTAACCATTGTTAGATTTTAGATTTTCCTAACCCTTGTTGGTCTAACAAGTTGTTTTGTAGGTGCTCTTGCTTGAAGGAAATTGATATATTGTATGTCAAAGAGGGATACTAATGGTTTTTGTAGGGCTGCCCTAAGCATAAAAACCAAATCAAGTGCTTGTTTAATTGATTTCTTTATTGAGTAGGGCATATACCAGTTGTTTCATTTCATAGGCACTTAATACCTTGTTGTAGGAATTTTGAGGTGGTAGGAGAGTATGCTCTTCACCCTTGTGGTGAAACAAAAATCTTGACCCATCTTAGAATTTTGAAAGCAAGGGGGTAATTAAATTTTCTTGGTGTGTTTGGGAGAAGTTTTTGAGATAGGGGAGTATGCTCTTCACCCTTGAGGTGAACCAAAAACCTTGAACCTCAAAAATCATCCACTCTTTGTTTAGATTTAGAATCCTTTAGCGGGCCTCCTCTTGAGCAATCAAGAGGAACGACCCAAGTGGGGACAAGCCTTTTGCTGGCTATTCCAACTCACTATAATCTTAAGGCTATCTCAAACACTAAAAACCTTGGTAGACATAACACTTGTCTTCACTTGGTGTGAGTAGCTCATGGGATTGCGACCATGGGGAAAGCATTGAGCAAGAATGCTTAAGGTACTCTTGAGGCCGCGAGGTCCTAGTCCTTTATGAGGAGCAAGAGGGGTGTTATGAACGGAAGCCCTTACTAAGAACCATAGGTTAGAAGCCACCTTTATTTAGCCGCTTATCTTCTTAGTGCAAGGATTGATCCAAGTGGACTAACCCGGATCACCCCAAGATACTCACCATATGTGTCCCTTTGGTTGTGTTGTTTGACACTTCCACGATAAAGCCAATATCTTTTGTGGGCAACCACTTGGTGTGAGGTAAGGGGACATCAAGTTGTGGGCTAAGTTGGTAAGTATTGAGCCTTGTCTTGTAGGTAGATATTGCTTGAAGTGTTTTCGATTGTGTGATACTAGTGTAAACGTTCTCGACATATAAACAATCAGTAGCTTCCATAGGGTGCAATTTTATTTTTGATATCACAAGTGTTTGTCTTGGTGAGGTTGCTTTTGCCCTTGTTTCAAGTGTTTGAAGACATGTTTGATCACCTACTATTTGCAAACCTGTCCAATTGCTGTTAAATTTATGATTGAAATTAGAGATTTTCACCCTCAAATTCAAAAACTTGAAATCAGACCTTAAGAACCTTGAAATTTTGCACACATTTGGTCAAAAACTGCATCAATATCACCTGCTTAAGAGAGAAATATCGTGCGATAGTTCACCTGGAATTCTATCGCCTAACATTTGTTAAGTCTATCGCCTAGTAGTATCGAGGTATATCGCCTAGTATTGTGTGAAGTATCGCCCAGTCCTAGGTCTATCGCCCAGCCTACCTGGAGTCTATCACCTGGAAGTTTTCAGTAGTATTCTTAGTTTCAGTCATTAAGCTGCTTTTAGTACGCCCCGACCTTTGAGTAGGATATCTGGTCTTGCTGTTAGAGACTTGTTTTGACTGCAAATTTCTAATTTTATCCTTCTAGGGATCATTTCAATTGATTTATAAGGTTGCCTTGAAAATAATTTGTCAACTTAGAGAGGTATTCCTAGTGAAAAGTTTGTCTTCAGAATTGTTGATTACACTCTTGGAGAATTCTGATCCTACTATTGTCCAAATCATTTTTCATATATCTCAATTTCAATTTGAATTTTGGCTAAGTCCAACCTCCTAATTCAGAAGTGCAAGGGTATTCACCCTTTGATTTGAAGCACCTCTTTGACAGTGTTGGTGACGCCTTTTATTTTCTATCTTTTCATTTTCTCTTTGGACAATAGAGAATCTTAATTATCTTAGGTTGGCATTGGCACTTTAAGAGATTGACTTATCACCTAGAGTTTTTTTCTTTCATGTCAGTTACAACAAGATACCAAGTTAGTCAAGGGAAACGACCTCTAGTCGTCAGATCCTAGGTGTTATCATGTTGCTCAACATCTCAATGAACATTATGGTATCAATTGCACAAGATGACTCTTAGTCTTCTTCTTTCCTCTCCATTTTCTATATTCTTCTAAATTCTTCTATTCCCATGGGAAATTCTTCTTCTTCTTCTTGATTCTTTTCCTCTTATTATCTAGTCTACACTCTTCTATTCATTTCTTCCATGATTGACTCCTCCTCTTCTAGAACCATAAATTTCAACTATCTTGTTAAGGAGCCTCTCTTGAGAATAGATGATCTTGAACTCATTGCTAAATTTGAAGAGTATCTTTATTCCTCCAAAGATTGCATGGATGATAAACTTATGACAAAAATAAAGGAAAAGATGATTAAATCAGATGCCTTTGCTAGGATCATAGACATGATCATATCACAACCTCCTTCTTCTAAACATTCTTCATCATCTAAGTTTTCTCATTCTTCCTCATCTTCCAAGTCTTATCATGACTCTTCCAGACATCATTCTCATTCTTCATCTTCTAAGTCTTATCACGATTCTTCTAAACACTGTTCACATTCTTCATCTTCCAAATCTTATCATGACTCTTCTAAACATTATTTGAATTCTTCATTATCCAAGTCTTCTTTTTCCACTAGGTCTTCACCTTCCTCTTCTCCACAATCTCGTTCCTCTTCTACTTCTCCTAAGAATCTTCCTTCTCTTCAGAAGACATACCATAAAGAGCAACGTGATAGTCCTTATGATGCCTCTTCCACAAAGAGTGACACACCCACCTATGATGACTATGATGAATATGACGATGGACAATTTAGCCATACCTATGATGCTTCCATTCCTAAGAGTCCTCCTTGTCGTGTGCTTAGGCTTACTAAAGGGTCATCTTATTGGGTAGATTGTGATGGGGATCCATATGATTCTGATTTTGAAAGAGAATATGATATTTGTTGTGAACAATATGATACATCTACTTCTATTGAGGAAGAGAAAGCTTTTCATGCTAATTATAAACGTAGATACTATGAGCATTTATCCTCTAAGAACTCTCGTGCTAAAAATAAAGATCTCACTCTCAAGAAAAATCATGTTAATGTTGAACCTTTGTCTTGTGATGGTTCCCTTTCATCCTCTACTTCCTCCAATACCCACCCACTTTCTAAAGTCGCTAAGCCTTCCAAATCTTTCACAAATACTTCATCCAATTCAAATCCTAATGCTTTTCATGCAGTTCCCTATAGTTATTCTCAAGGGCCACCTCTTAAAGATACTCAAGCTAACCTTCACTTGGCTGCAAATACTTTCAATAATGCTAAACCTAAAGAGCCTAAGCCTTTAAATGCTATAATGCCTATTTCAGCTAGTCTTTCACCATCTCTTCCAAAGTCTTCCATACAATTCCAACATGCTTCCTTGTCCTTAGAAGTGGCTCCATGTCAAGAGGACTCTAAAAATGATAAAGAAAAGAACATAAAAAAAAATCAAGATCAAGAACTCTCCATGTCATCCAATCCTGTTCATAATATCTCTCATTCATTTCATGGTTCTTTCGATCCTTTACGCCCTTCCTCATTCATTCCACCATGTCTTAATTCTTCTCCTAAGCAAAATCAAGCTACTACTCACATCATTGAGCTTATTGATAAACAAAATAACCTTACTACACTTGCGCTTTCCAAAGATGATACTTCCATTAAGGTTATTAAAAATGGTGTCATTACTTCCAATGTTAAGCCTATTGAAAATTCAAAGCAAAATGATACGCTTACACTATCCAAAAATCCTTGTCAAGATCAAAGTCTTCCATCTTCTTATTCTACCATTCCATGTTTGCTTCCACTTTCTACTCTTCCTAAATTTTTGCAAGCTACGAACAATCTTGTCAAAGAAGGTGCTCCTATTCAAGATGTGCATGATCCTATTGAAAATTCTAATGCTCACTCTAAAGATGTTGATATCCTCGGTTGTGATATAGATGCTGATGAACTTATTGATTATCCTTTTGCATCTTCCACTTCCATCCTTGGACCTCTTCCACCGCTACTAAGGGCTTCACATCTACCTTCCATATTGGGTCCTTATATCCATTCACTTTCCCCTCCTAATTCTCCTAATTCATCATCCATCTTGGGTCCTTATGTCCCTCTATCTCCTATCTTTCCTCAAGATCAACATAGATGCATACCCTTGAATCCTTTTCATCCATCCACCCATCTAAACCAGACATATCCTCCTTCCTCTTCCACAAGTCTCAAGTCTTTTGGAAGTAATTTGAATGTTCAATACAAGAAAAAGAAGCAATACAAAAATCCATCAAAAAAAGATCACCATGTCTCCTCTAATCGACATGGAGGCATAAAGTCAAAAGAGATATCTAAGAAGAAAACTACAAGACAAGTATGGGTTCCAAAATCCATCATTGAAGATATTCTCTCTAAATCATAAAAAATAAATGAAAAGTCTAAGGCTATATGGATTCCAAAGTCTCTATTGAAAGATTCTAATGTTGATAAAAATGTGAAGTTGACATTCAAGCTTCCAAATGCTTCCACTTCATCTTCTTCCAAAAACATTCTTCCATTCCATGCACCTAAATCGCAACCTCTGCTATCCATTCACCATATTCCTTCTCGTATTCTTTCATTCAAGCTTCTTCCATCCTCTCGTCACCCTTCAAGGTGTGTGTTGATGTTGATCTTGTCTTCCTTTCCATCTACCCTTGCACAATCCTTCCATTCATTATCCTTCTACCTTCTATCCTTTTTCATCATTATCCTATTCCTCCTATCTTCCAACCTCACTCACTCTACATAAAACCTTATCCTACATTTTTCTCTTCCATCTTCCTTTCCCTATTAGCATCTTTGAGCATATTATTTTGAATCCTTGGCATATCATAGTTTATCCTTTCAAGGAGCATTATCTAAAAAGTTTGCCTTCTTCCAAAAAAAATAAAAGGAAAAAAAAAATTTCAAAAATTTCAAAAATTCAAAAAAAAATTCAAAAAAATAAAAAATAAAAAATTTAAAAATGTGCCTTGGTGGAAACCTGGAAATAGGTGCCTTGGTAGCAAAAGTAAAGAGAAATAAATTCATCCTATGGTGAAAACCACTCCCTTGTGGCGCCTTGGATAAGTATCGTGATGAAAACCTGGTAATCAGGCATCATGTGTAGTTCTTCTACATGTTTCATCCATTCTGTCTTCTCTCTTTGATCTTGACAATGTTGAACTATACATGAACATTTGACTATCTTGTGAGCTATCTTACGATGATCTTTCTTTCATTCCATTCATGTTTAGCCTTCATATTTATTTTTCCTCCATTCATTCTAGCCTTTCGCTATCCTTTTCCCCTTTGGTCCTGATCCAATATAAAAAAAAGAATAAAATACGATGCTATGAAGTCTCTTGACATCTCTACCCTCTTTGGACTGCATCCTTTCCTTCTTTTGCATTATGCTTTTGTGACTTATCCTATGCTAGCCTTTCATTACTTATCCAAATGTGCTTTGCATGATAATTTTTCCCTAGCTTGGGTACTCTTGAGGAGTTTGACCTTGAGGATTTCTTCCCTCCATTTGCCTTCATTCTCCTTTCCTCCATCTCAGTCACCAGCTTGCTAATCCCTCTTGTTCCCCACCTTGCTAGACACTGAGACTACACAATATGATCTTGCTTGGGAGTTTGATGCCTATTCTGTCTGGGGGCATCCTTTGTACATATTTTATGATCTTGAAAAAATACCAAAAAAATTGATATATGATGCTGAAAAAATCTTAAAAGCATAAAAAGTCCTGAAAAAATACAAAAAAATCAAAAAATTCAAAAATTCAAAAAAATTCAAAAAATTCAAAAAAATATAGAAAAATTACCTTGGTGAAAACTTGGAAACAGGCGCCTTGGTAGCAAAAATACAAAAAAAAGAAAACAAATCAAAAAATGAAAAAAGAATCCAAGTGGTGAAAACCTGGAAATAGGTGCTACTTGAGGCCTTTGCACTCCTATTTGTTAGAATGCGTCTTCGACACTGAACCTTTCTCCATCATGCCTTGACCTTATTTGGCGTGGTCTGGAATTGGTCTTTATTTTTGTCTAGGGGGCATACCTGTTAGCATAGGTCCTTTAGGTGCATTTGTCTTTTGGGGCATTTCACAAATAGGTGTTTTTCAACACCACCTCAAACTATGTTTTTCAACACTACCCTAGCGTTGAGTGTTTCTCAACACTTATCAGATGTCTTACCCACCAGTCTAGTATGATGTGATATTTCTCATTGGCAGATGTGATAACCAAAGTTTGACTCTATGACCAACACACACGCACTTAAACAATCAACTCGCTGAGATATGTTGACTTTATTTTTCTGTGTGCTATCTATGAGGATTTCTTTGATGAGTGGTCTCTCCCTGAGAAGTTTTCAATGATGCATAGCTAGAAGACTGAGGGTATGAGAACATGTTTTATTTCTTTATCTGCCTGTGGGTATATTTTGTTAGTCCTAACTGTCATGAGCATTTTTGCTGGTCCTACTTGACACTATGGATTGACAAGGTATTATCCTTGACTGTTTTGCGAGTGCATGCTTATAGCCATTTTGACCTTCTTATGTCTTGATACAAGCATAATCTCACCATATCAAACTTAGGTAATCTCACTGCATTAGTCATCTTGACCTCCATGTCTTTGATGCCTAGGTGAGATTTTCACATTTCTATCTGATAAAGATCATATTCATATCCACATAGTTATGCTAGTGTGCATTGTATGATCTTACGACGCTACCAATAATGCTTGATGATGATAATTAGATGTCTATAAGTGTTGTGACCTTGCAAGTCAACCACTTTCATAGTAACTTGCATTTTTAGGTTCATGATTAGTCTAGTGTTGCATTTTGCATATGGAGAGAGTGCTCATTTTCATCATTTACGGACTAGTCGGTCAACTGTGTTCATCTTCTGATTCTTCTTGATCATTTCTTTCACTTCTTGTCTTTCACATCACATCCTTTTCTATTCCTATAGCATTTTGACTTTTTGACCAATTTTCAAAACACCTTAGAATTGCGCAAAAATTGCACCCCTAGCTAATTTCGATGTCCTAGGTCCATTTTTGGACTCGAAATTGAAATCCGAGATTGTCAAAATCATGTTTCAAAATTTTCCCCTTCTTTTGAACAGTTGACTGACTTTTTGAGGCATAATCCAATTTTCAATGGACTTTCTTCCTTCCATGTCTCTTAAATTTTCTAGTCTTCATTCGCTCTATTTCTAGTCTTCTATTTATATTCTTCTGCTTCATCACTGGGGCATGTTTCATTGCCTATTGGTTACCCTATTGACCTTTACATTTGATTATGATTTCATTCTGATTTGATCAAATCTTTTATCAGTTGTTGTCTCTCCTCTACCTGATTTCGATTTCGATTTTGAGGGGGCAGTATCTATTGGATTTTTATTCTTGATTTCCTGATTTTCTTTATTCAGACATCTTTTGTGAGCTTTTGCTCAAATTTGAGATTCTTATCTTTAAATATGATCTTGAATCGACCTCATGTTCAAAGACCTTTGTTTATGTTTTGTCCGGATATGATCCCGAATTGACCTCATATCTGAGTTGTTTTGTGATCCCATATCGATCTCACATTTCAACTTCATTCTTTAACTACATGTGTTCCCAAACCGATCACACATTAGTCAAAGAGGGGCAAAATGTATGCACCCAAAAATGGTCACCTAGACTTTGGGCCCCATTTATTTGATTTATCAATCCTAAATCATTTTTATCAATAATCAATATTTTCAACATTATCAATTTCTTGATCAAGTCTTAATTTTGATCATATATTGGAATTTTATCCTATGGTCTAACCATTTATCCTAAGTTTTTATTTAATTAAAAGGAATATTTCCTCCCCTTTTAATTAAATAAAAAGGCCCCCACTTTTCCTCTTATCCTAAGTTGCACAAATAAAGTATTATTCTTATTTTATAAAAAGTGAAAAAGTACTTTTTGTCTCATATGGACATAAAGTCAACTTCTATTTTCTCATTGGAGGATATTTGTGCACAAGGATCAAGCTTCCATTTTTCTCCACCGTTGATTAAGACTTTTGCCTCTTAATCTCAATGGTCCATTTCAGTTCATTTCTTATAAAAGGAGAGCTCTCTCCTTCATTTGGATATCCATCTCTTTTATGCTAATGTTATGGTGCAGGTTTTCTACGTCATTTGGAGCTTATTGAAGACATTCTACATCAAGCTTTGAAGACTTGCTTTTCATTGTTGCATCTCATTTAGTTGCATAGTTCCTTTGTTTAGTTGCATAATCATGGCATATTAGTTTAGTTTCTTTTTATGCAATAGTTTAGTCTCACATAGCTTAATTAGGAAGATTTTAATCCATTGCTATTCCCTGTCATAGTTGCATTGTACTTTCATTTTGATAGATTAATTTTGCATCATCATTTAGATTTGCATTGCATTTGCATACCTTGATTCCATTTGGGGATATTGGCATTGTTGCCCTTGTCTTTGTTGTGAATCTCTCATTGTATGGTTGACTAGCAAGGTCACTAGTTTGTAGCTCTAGCTGAGAGCAAATTTATCAAAGTCCCTTGCAACTCCATGCATAGAGAGCTATGAGTTGCTTTGTGAGGCCTCATTGTTGAGCAACCTTGCATGTAATGATTCATAGAAGTGTGGTCACTTTTACACCATACACCTATTCTACTGTAATTTACATGAATTAAGTACTTTGAGATGGGTCAGGTAAAGATTCATTCTTACCATTTAATACTTCACCTTTCTGACTGCCTTCAGTGCTGAATATGTCTCCTTGATCTGTGCTTTAAACAAACTTCACTTCATTTGAGTTACTATAGCATCCTTTCTGACTGTTGCTTCCATCTTCATTTCTTCTTGCATGACTTCTAGGGTTAGGATTGGTATGAAAAACTCTATTGTTCATTTTGCAAAACCTTGCTATGTGTCCAATCTTGTTACATATCTGACAAACTATTCCATTGTTTCCATATCTTGGTCAAGGGTGATTGATCTGTGATCTGCAATTTCTAGCAATGTGTCCAACCTTGTTGCATCTATAACATACTACACCATTTCTTTTGTTCATATCTTCAGTAGGTTTCTTACCTGCATGGTTAGTATTTCTAAACATTCTACTATTATTGTTATTCTCAACAAATTTAGATTTTTTGCATTCAATAGCTCTATGTCCAAAACCATGACAATTATAACAATAACCATTAAGAGGTTTAAATTGCTTACCTGTGCAATCTCTCTTTATATGACCAACAGTATTACAAGAAAAATATCTACCTTTGAATTCTCTTTGCATACCTCTAGGTGATTCCTCTTTCTTAGGTGGTTCTTCTTCCTTAGGTGTATCTTCAGATTTGTTAATCTCATCAGACTTCTTCTCATCTATGCTTTCAGATATTTTTAGATCTGGTTCCTTGCTTTCTTCATTTGCTTTAAGAGTGTTGAATTCAAGACTAGTCTTATCATAGAATGGTTTTTGATAAGATATTTGATCATCAATCTTCTCACTAGTTGAATATAGTCTTTCAAGTTGCTGCTTAGATTGAGTCAGTTCTCCTTTCATAATTGTATTGTATTTCTCAAGTTCAGCATACTGCAAATTGACTTTCTCAAGTTTAGATTTTAACCCTTCATTTTCATGCTTAAGATTTTCATTCTCAGATTTTAGATTTCCTTCATTCTTGCCATTTCCATCTTTCAGTCTTAGCTTTAGATTTGCTATCTTTAGTTCATGTTTAAGGATCTCATTTTCTTTCTCTAAGTTGTCATCACAATCTTCAATATGAATTTTGGATTCCTTTTCAGATTTCAAATCTTCCAATTTGTTTTTCAGTTTCTGAATGAGGTTCTTTGCATCATCATATTTTCCTTTCAGAGTATCTCTTTCTTTAGTAAGCATATCAATCTGTTCAAGAGCTTCTTCAAGATTCTTCTGTAGTTTATCCATATCCATAGAGATCTTACTCAAGCTGCTAGGCTTTCCTTGAATGATTCTTTTCCGAGTAACTAGGCTCTGATACCAATTGTTAGAAATAGGGAATATTGAGAGGGGGGGTGAATCAGTATTCTACAAACTTTAACTTTTGCCCAATTATGGATATAACAGATTATCTTAACACATGCATAACATAAGAAGCTAAACAACATGCATAGCAATAAAACTAAAGAACTCATAACACATTATTTGTTCTCGAGGAAACCCTGGCCAAGGGAAAACCCCGGTGGGGATGGTACCCACAAAGATCCACTAATCAAAAGTATCATGTTAAGGATGTTGACCCTGTTAGGAGTCTATTACATGCATATAGTGTCTTAGTCCTGATTAAGGGACTATAGGCCTTGTTAGAAGCCTCAACTCTGTTAGGATTTGGCAGTACAAAATGTGATTACCAGATGAGCCCACTGCCCAAACAAGTAATATACAATATTTACTGATTACAAAAGTAGGTCAAGGTACATAACCTTATACTGCTTGCATCAATATCTCTTTGTTGCTCTTTCACTATCACTATTACATACATTTGTTACTTCTCTTCTTAGAATTACTTCTTTACATATCTTTCTACAAGATATTAAGATTAATAACTTCCAGTCGACTATCATATTACAAAATATGTTTATCCAAGGGTTAACATCTAGGATTTCATCCCTTTATATTGTTAAGTCATTATTTTGATAAACAAAATAATCCCTTAACTCTTTATCTAATCTGTCTTCATATTCTATCATGTCGGCTTAACACTATCTTAAGTAAAACTGTCATAACTTCTTCCGTACATGTCGTACTAACTTTCCCTCTGAGGTGAGTCTTCAATAGTCACCATAGAGTCTATGTTCAAGTGCGCAAGCACTGAACTTACTCCAATCAACATCGCAAACCAAAACTGTCATCAAGTTCACTGGTGAAAATACATTGTCTCATACTTAGACAATTTGCATTGCGCTCTGACATGCTCTCTGACCTGTGCGATCTTCATGTAGATCATATGTTGCCATAATGACAACATCTATGTAACCAACTCAGCCAAATTGCCAACAATTGCTCCTTGAAGAGAATCGTGACATGACGGGGTAAACTATGACCGTTGATGAAAAATGAAGATGCACGAGATTTAAAACTTGGGAAAACGCTGGCCCACATCGTCAAACAGAATGGAGCCACGTGGTAGAGCCTGATTGGTTTTTCCATTTCACAAGAGGCAAAATGGAACTGTGTGAAACCGTGAAATGAGGATAACACTACTAAAGATAACATGATATGTTAACCCACCTGAAGTAGAGTTTAGCCCATAATAAATTTCTCAGATCAATTATTTGTGTTGGGTTGAATGGTGGTAAAATAGCTAACAATAAACTAACCACTAGTTATCATATACCCCACTTATGCCTTAGATCTCACCCATGTCATCTTAGATATCTAAATATACATCTAGGATGACTAATTATCTAAATAAAAATATAATAAATGATCATATAACTTAATAAAGTGTTAAGATATAAATTGGAAAGAATTTCAATAATGAGTTATTATAATTTAAATGGCGTAGAAGTGATGCTCTTTTTAGACATTTCACATTATAAATTATCATAAGTAAGAGTTTAAATATTAGTATAATCAAAATTTTAAAGTAATCATAGATCAACATGTATATACACTAATTAAAATATTTGTTAATATTTATCTAATAATTTAACATAAATATTTAAGTTTATCTTAAAGAATAAATTGAAATAAATATAAGATTGCAATAGAAAGATTTAAATTTAGTTTTAGTTATAAAAAAGACACCTATTTAAAAAAAAAATCTTTGCTGAAATTCCATCATATTTTCACTTAATAAATTTCTATAAAACATTTTATATTATGCTTATTTCCAAGTACCTTTTAATAATAGCTTCTCCATTTTCTTATGAAAGCTTTTGGTATCCTAACTAAGGAAAATGCAAATAAATTAATAACAATAATACAAAAATAATATGGCCGACAAAATATAGTCATAATGGCATGGTATTTATCTTGATGCTTATGAAGATAAAATATAGTTATAATTGCATGGCATTTATAAAGAAATGATATCTTTCATTTTATTCCCTTGAAGTTATTTGTCTTATAATGGCCTAATTATGGCTCTTCCTTGGCTATAATTTTATTATGTTCAAAGCATGATTATGTGATTGATTATTTGAGGGAATCAAGGTACAAATTTCTTTAGATTTGGTTAATTCTATGAAACTATTATATGATTTTTTATGATTTATTATTATATCAAGGGGTCACCATTTTATTTTATTTTAATATTATAATATCATGTTCATAATATATATTTTAACTGGTTAATTATGAAAATATCTTTTGAAAAATTAAGTCACAAGAATTCATAAAAATATGTGTTAGGTTAGCAATTGTTTTAAATAGTTGTTTTGGATTTTATGTCAACTTTTCATTATGAATATTTGTAATAGAATAACGAATATTTATGTGATTAAATAAATAATTAGTTAATGTAAATTTAAAGAATTGAAATTGAAATAACAAATATGAAATCAAATTTATATAATTTAAATAAATCAAATGTAATAATTAGATTTGTTTAATTCTATGAAACTTTGCATCTATCACCATCCTAACTTTATGAAAACTATAATATCATAGATCACAATACATGATTTTGATTGGTTAACAATAAAAATATTTCAAATCTCTTTCTAAGATATAAGAGTTCATAAAAAATGAGTTAGGTCAACCATTGCTTTAAGAAGTTGTTTTAGATTTTATGTCAACTTTCCATTATGAATATTTGTAATGGAATAAATTTAAGTATTTAAATAAATAATAAATTAGTGTAAATTTAAGGAGTTGGAATTAGAATAATAAATATGAAATTAAATTTATATAATTTAAATAAATTAAATGCAATAATTGGATTTGTTTAATTTAAGGAAACTTTTAGATCTTATTGGATAAGTAGTGATCCACTAGTTTACATCTTTTTATGTGGCCAAACTTCACCAAGAGGCCACCATCCTAGCTTTATGAAAATTATAATATCATGATCACAATACATATTCTAATTGGTTGATTATAAAAATATTCCAAAACTTTTTCTAAGCTATAAGAGTTCATAAAATTATATTAGGTCACCAAATATTTTTTAAAAAATTATTTCAGATTTTATGTCAACTTTTCATTATGAATATTTGTAATAGAATAAAAAGTATTTATCTGATTAAAAATGATTAATTAGTATAAATTTAAAATTTTAGAATATAAATATAAAAGAAAATTTATATAATTTATTTAAATTAAACGTGAGAATCAAGTTCAATTTTAGTAGGAGAATATTTTGTTAATGAGGTTGAAAATTAATTCATTAATGTATCAAAATTTAAGATTTTATTTACAAAATATTTTAAAATCCATAAATTGATTGCACTTTCTTCTACAAAATACTTATTATAAACTTATATAGAATTATATAAATAAAATAAATAAATTTACTAATAATGAAATAATTTTTAAAGGAAAAATGGGCTTTCCTTAAACTTAACTTGAGGTAATTCAATGGACGCATTATTAAGCACAATGAGCCTAAATGTAGTAATTGTAATAATAATTTTAGGAAAGTAAATATAGTGGCCAATAATGAAGATTTTTATATGATCATGCTATCCCCAAAGGTAGTAGATCCCATTTGTGATCTCTTTGTTGTGTGCTTCATTTCCCTTGGTTTGTCCTTAGTTGGGGAAATATCATAGTGGAATGTCTTTTGGATACATGTATGTTTCATTAAAGCCATTGCTCCCATTAAGGTATTTTCAATTGCTTTAACGTGGGGGCATACACTCCACTCCTTGTCCTACTTTTCACACACTACACAACCAAGTTTGTAATAATTTTTTTTAGAATATTTAACAATAGATTCATGCCTTTTTGCATCACATTTTTTATGCCCTTGTACATTACATTACATTACAACATGCCTCAGAGTATTACCTTAGCAGATTCCTTTGGAGACAATGATTTCCTTAGGCCTAATCCTCCTTTTTGACATTCCGATTTTTCTCTTTACATGACCTATAGTAAGTCGAACCTTACTAGGATAGTTTTTGATTAATGGTAATAGCAAGTTTTGAAGGGGCCCCGAAACCTTGTAACATAAAGATCTTAAGATAGAACAATAATAGCTCCCTAAAATGAATAAGTCCAACCCAAAAAAAGGTAGGACCCTCAACCAACGGATTCAAAACACTACAAAGAAATAATCATTTTAAACAACAGTCCGAAAGAGATAGCATCAAAGCTATCCTAAATTCCATTTTTTGTGAGATCGAAGAGTCATGTCAAACGAAGATGAAGATTTCTTTGCTTGTTTCCCTTTGATAGTGGTCCAACCATCTTCAACTCTTGCAGCCTCATTCTGCCAGCACAACAAATCTAATACAAAGGACCCAACCCCCAGGAAAGATTCCGAGAGAAAACCAAATTTACTCCCAGCAGGAGAAGCAGGAGCATCAACAGCCTTAGCAAAAACCCCACCAGCAGAGCCGGTAGGAACATCAACTACAGTTCCACCAGCCGAAAGCCTGATATCCACCAGCAAAGGAGAGGGAGGTCTCTGCAAAGCTGGGGGAAAAGTAGCATCAACAACAGACCCAAAAGGTTTTGCTGGAGGAAGAACAAGAGGAGAACATTTATCAACAACATAAGGCTTCTAAAGACACGAGGCAGGATTAGAATCCTTAAAATTCTGAGCAGAGCTTTTAATGATAGTGTAATGCTTGGTAGAAGCACCCTACCACCATGAATGAGAAACTTTCTTCAATTTAATCTCAGAGTTGCAATGAGAAGCATGATGTCCTATTTTGAAACAATTTCTGCATCTAAAGGGAATGCCCTCAAAATCTAGTTGTTGCATCCATCAACCTTTAGATGACTCAATTTTAATTTCAGCAGGGAGACCCTGCGAAATATCAATATCTACCAGAATACGAGCAAAGGTAGAATGGAACATATTAGAAGAGTTGTCATCAATAAAAAGAAACTCCCCCAGAGCCTCCCCCACCTCCTTCGGGACATAAATGTGTGTGTCTAAATGTGGACCTCTAAATCAAGCACAAACACGACATAGTCATTGCTCAATCATGAGATGGCGAGTATGAACATGAATTGTCTAGCTCACAACATCGATTGAATTGACCTGTTGCCTCCTATGTGGATGGGGTGTTTAATTACTCTCAGAACGAGAGCCAACAACCATGAGACCAATCCCACAATGGAGGATTTTCCAAGAGCTATGAAGATGAGCCAACTGAAATTGAACTAAATGAATGCAATTTAATCTAAGATACTTTGAAAGAAATCTGATACTATTCTAAATAGATTGAAAGAAATATGCAAATTATTCTAAAGAACTTGGAAATGGCAATGATATTAAACTATGAGCATGTAAGCAAATTAATCTAATATGAGAATGCAATACTATATTAAATGAGAATTTAAACTAATTGCAAATGAAAAGCTTGAAAATAAAGTGAGACTAAAACTCGTTATAGTTCAATTACTCTAAAAAAAATTCCTCTTTGAATGAAGAAAATAGGTCCATTAAATAAGCAAGCCCGGGAAGAGAATGAAGGGGTTCTTGATTTGAAACTCCTGACCCTTCATTTCCATTTGAGACAAAAATGCAAGAATTTCTTAATAAAAAGAATGGAAAATGCCACACAGGTGGCCTTTCGAATATCTTGAATTATTAATTCAAAAAGGTGTGTCCATTTGAATATCAAGCAATTATTAATTCTTTTTTTATGGGTAATTAGCCAAATGGGGTGAATTTAATTTAATTCTAAGCACTTAGGACTTAGGATTAAATTAATTATCATAGGGGTAATTTAGCTAATTAAAGTCAAGGACTTTAGGAATTAATTTTGATATTTGATTAATGCAATTTATGGTCTTTGCAATTGACATCAAGTCAAATTAAGTCAAGTAGGAGAGAGAAAATTGCTTAGGAAACTAGGACTTTGGAGATGTAAAATTGACGAAAATGCACCAAAATTAATTGAATTTAATAGGTGCCAATTTTAGGATATTACATTTGCCCCTCTTTGAATTGTTGTACGAACAACGCGTTGATTCAAAGAATAGTCTAAAGTGACAAATGACGAGAAATTCGAGAGTCTAGGTTAGGTTGCCAAGACACCGAACAGATCAAAGCATGATTTTTTGAAGTCTAAGTTAGATTGCGAAGACAACGGTCTTGAGAGAAGATGAGAATCGGGGTTAGGTTGCCCCAATGCCCAGAATGAGATTCAGATGCAAACTTAGGACTGTCTCCAAAATCAGGGTTAGATTGCCCCAATACGAAGCTTAGCCCTCCGAGACCCGGGTTAGATTGCCCAGATAACGGTCTAAGAGAGATTTTGAGAGCCATCTCCAGAACGAAGCTTGACTCCTAGGAATTAGGGTTAGATTACCCCAATACCTAAAAGATTGATGAGCAATGAGAATTGATGATTCAGATCAGACTGATTCTTGAATTGATTCGACAAGATTCAAATGATGCAATCATCCTACCCCCTCGGGAGTGAAATCGAAAGATGACATAAGAGAGATGATTAACAACAAGAGGTTGCAGAGCAGAAGCAATTAGACTAGATTTGAGAAGTTGCAGAAGCAAATCGGAGCAAAGTAGAGGTCCTGTTGAACAAGTTTGACCATGGTTGACTAGAGTTGACTAGAGTTGACTTTGATGAAAAGAGAAAAGATCTCGAGAACATGATGCAAAGATGAAGGTCTGGCAGGAAGATGATGCCAAAAAGCTGACTACACAAGCATCCAATCCCAAAAGGATCCCAAAAATTTAAAATGCGATTTCGAGCTATCTAGAGATGTCAGATTTTGATTTCAATCCCAAAAATGGATTCAGAGCAGTCGATTTAGCCAAGGGTGCAATTTTTGTGCAAAACAGAGCACTTTTGAAAATTAGGTCAAAAGCTATATAAGGGGGTCATTTTCAATTCATTATTCACCTTCGTCTTCTCGTGATTTTGAGCTCTGAGAGAGAGATGGAGGGTCTTTCGTTGCATATGCATTGATTCGAGCACTCCCGACGACATGTCCGGCCACCAGAGTATGACGCACTTGTAAGTAGTTGTTAAACCTCCTTGAATTTCAATTCGTACAACTTTATAGGTCAAAATAGGAAGATCTAGCAAGTTTTAGAACATGTTCTTCCAATCTCGCGCGAGGAAGTAGTTTCCTTGCGCTAGCCTAGGTCTCCTCTCGCGCGAGGAAACAGGTTCCTCGCATGACTTAGGTATTCTTCGCGCGGGCCCTGTCTGAAAGTTCGCGCAAGCTGAAAGAGGCTCCTGCGCAAGATTGTAGGAGCTCATGCAAGGTCTAATCCTGTCTCGCACGAGAAAATAATTTTCTCGCGCGAAAAACTGTTGCAGAATTTTGAAGTCCTTGTCAAAAATTTGTCAATTTTGCTTAAAATCAGCAAGTATAGCGTCACAGAGACATGTCTAGAATAGATGTCTTGTTGTATTTGTTATTGTTGTGTTAAAAACCATCTTGTTTGAGATACTGATCCAATGTCATCGCTTGCTTTGCAGGTTGAATTCCCTGACGTTGTCTTCCGGATGCACCATCCAGTTATCACCACACTAGTGTAGAGACTCACAGATGCAAAGAGTGCCCATATTGATGCTCTTGGTCTAGGATACTTGCGTGATTTTCCCGACATTCAGGTGAATCACGGTCTTCTTGGTGCATTGGTAGAGTGTTTCCATTCAGAGACGAACACGTTTTATTTTTCTATGAGGGAGATGACCGTGACCCCAAAGGACATATACAGGATTCTGAGGATACCCATCCATGGTACTCGAGTAGAGTACAAGACGCAGCTGAGGCAGGGTACATTAGCCTTGAGAGATATATTCCAAGATGATCTAGTGATGGGTCGGGCCATCTCTTGGGATGATTTGATCAGTAGGTACGGCGACGCTCATCCCTTTGTCGTCGTTCTTGCGATGTTCCTGAGCTGTTACCTTATTCCGGATCGAGGTCAGCATGGTCTAGAGTGCAGTTGGGGCACAATGTTGCAGAGGATGCTAGCCAGACCCGCAGTCAGATTCGGATGGGGCGAGTGCATGCTAGCCCACATGTACCATGAGATGCATGAGATTGTGTATCATAGCACGAGGACCATGGCGGTAGGAGTATTCATTCTTTAGATCTGGGCCTGGGAGCATCTCCCCATTTGTAGACCCATCTTCCACGACACACGGCAGCCACTTGAGCCGTATATTTACAGGTACGCAGGTGTCAAGACCCAGCCTCTGCTGGGCAAGATAGAGCAGTGGAGGGGGTAGTTGGACGACATGACGGCGGTAGTATGGAGACCTTGGGTGGCCACAGAGCCATGGGATGATGCTCGTCGAGAGCTGTCACATATGTTTGTTTCACGTCCACTGATCGGGCTGAGTGTCCATACCATTGAGATGTTATGTGTCACACGTGTCCTGCGCCAATTCGGCAGACAACAGGATATATCACAGGAGTACTGCCCCTACGCTCGCTTCTCCAATGAGGAGAAGAAGGGGTGGCATGCAAGATTAGATCTTGGACGATGTGCAATTGAGGCACGTATACCAACTGTGCGATGGGACTACATGGTGGGGGTCACCAATGCAAGGGTGACTCTTGCATACAGAGATCACTTGATAGCATATCCTCATCCGAGGTTTACAGATCTAGTTGGTGCGGGAGCCCAACAGCAGTAAGCACAGGACCTATCAGTATATCTTCATTTATACTTTCAAATTAAAAACCTATCAATATATCCTTGCACCTTGCACCTCCTTTAAGTACAAGTACTAGTATAAAGACACTTAAACTTAATGCCCCTTGATAAGGTATGCATTCATTTTAGTTTGTTGTTTAGATGTTTCCAATCCACTACTTGCCCTAATAACTTATGACAAAAACTGAGACACAAGGAATCACTTGAATTGAAGGAGAGACTAAGTCACACGTTTTGTTGTAAAAGAGAATCTGCTGCATTACAAATTTTGACCAACGTGTTGTTGACGAGGATGCCTGGGATCCACGTCGTCAGAATTTGACGGTCAAAATATGTTATCCTCGGTGAATCTACTCTCTTCTTTTTGACGCCGTCCACTCAAAAGGAAACTCAAGATGGGCGTCTCATCTTTGACGGTCAGCGGCGGGTGTTTTATAACGTGTACGTTCCCTGCAAAAGCCGCGTCATACTATACTTATTCGCCGTCAATATTCGTTGAATTTTTTTCTTAAAAAAAGAGTCTATTGCGACTTTAGTGGACAATGGATATTCGATATTAAAACATGGAAATCAGATTATGTATGTCTTTTTGCCTTCCGTCGTGAAAAATGCCTTCAATTATTTAATCAACGGAATATGCCTTTATTATTTTAATTCGAAGAGTCATCTAACACATGGCTTGAAGAGTGGGCCCTCTCCAATATACTCATGTATAAATATTTTAATATGGTGGTGTTAAAACATATCAATAGAACCTACTATTAAGTGGGAGATCCATAATTTGTCTTGGTTGCAACAAGGTCATGCATATTGATTCAATGACATTCGAAAATGATCAATAGTGTGTCAAGTAGAGTGTAAAACACCTATTTATCTATACTTAGAAATACAAATTAAGCATTCTTTCTATGAATGATTATATATGAGATCATAAATAAAGATGGATAAACTAGTATAGGGATTTGTCTTATTATACATATTAAGCATTCAAATTTGAATATTTTATTCTTGAGTTAGTTGCCAACTACTAGTTGGAGTCAATTCAACTTGAGCTCATAATCAATTTGAGTCTGGAAAAATAGGAGTCGAGGCCACATTTGTCGACTTAGCTAAGTTTAAAGACACCCTATGAACTTGACCTATGATTGAGAATAATAGAATTAAAAGTTGGGTCAAAATCACTAAGGAATAAAAACTCATGTTTAGATTAGCTATAGGTTGAATACTCACCCTTGCACATAATACACAATTTTGATAGTTAACTATTGTCATGTCAAAAAACTTATATCATTGTAATTGCACTCTATAGTTTGCACTTGATTTGGTGTTTATTTCACTGATTATACTTTTAAGTCAATGGAGTCCTATGCTCTAGCCTTCTCCCCCTATGGTGCCAAAAATTTAGCATCTCATTGTCATTTTTTCTAACTCAATGTCACAAGTTTTGTCCTTGTGTTAGTTCCTAGTGTTTAGACCCTTTTCAAGATAGAAATATTTAGACACTTGGGTAACATGTAGATGTCCATGTGATGTGTTAAAGCCCTACAATATTTCATCAAGAGATTACTATTATCAAGAATTTCATTCTCTGTCACCCTTTCAGCTTATAAGTAACAACTTTGTAGAGCATCGAAAGAGCTAAATTTCTTTCTCTCTTCTATTAGGCTATCATGAATCTCTCTTCTGAATTGAACTTTCTGTTGGCAATCTACATCGTTAACAAATCTTTGAGCTCTTACCAACATCAAGAAGGGATAAATGACATTTATATATGTGTTTTTACTTTCTTATGCTTCTATTTTTTTTTCATGCATATAGTTTTAGGATATTTTGAGAATGGTTTCAAATCTATAGGACTTTATAATGAAAATTCTAGGTTTTTGTAGATTTTACTATTTTTTAGACATGGTCAAATCTCAACAATTGCTAGGTTAAAAGGTTGAGGGTAGAAAAAAAAATGTTAAAGAAAACTAAATGAGCAGAGAGAATCTCCCCTAAAGCTATTATTTATGAAATGTATCCCTAACACCCAATTTAAAATACATAGAGTAAGGGGAATTTTACTTAAATAATTTTTTCATCGTTGACTCATTCGAATTCTTGCAAATGTTTATAAAGGCGATTGGAATATACCTCCATTTGTTGAAAAAACTATCAACTGGTATCATTGTTTACAACATTGGAAAGACATTGTCTATTCAAAGATTTTACTAACATCAAGAATTTCATTGAAAATGCTATGAGGCTTTCAAGATCTCAAGATTTTTTTCGCATAATCCTAAATAATCACCTTTAAATTATTTTTAGCATTTAGAAACGTACAATCAATAAAAGGTAATATTTCCACTTCACTTGTCTTTTAAAAATAAAGATTATATAGGACCTAATCACAACATGGACTTGAGCCAAGTTGGGATTTTCCTTTCAAATTCCATCAAAATTCAACTTAAAAAAATTATCTACAAAAAATTTCACTTGTACTCATTCTCAATTACTTTATTAAAATCCTAACTCATGATAATCTAGTTAGAAGAGGGTTCCAATTTCCTAAAAAATGCATTCTTTGTAAGCAGGCAAAGGAATCTATAGACCATTTGTTATTACATTGTCAATTTGCTAGTCAAATCTAGTAGATTATGGTAGAAAAGTTTGATCTTCCATGGGTCTTTAACGATGACATCTGAAAATTCATTCTAGATTGGAAGAGCCTTGCCCATAACCCCTTGATTAGGTAGTTATGGTGGAAATTATCCCTGCATGTCTGCTAGAGCTTGTGGAAAGAAAGGAACATAATATTTAGGGAGGTTGAAAATCTAGTGGAACACATCTTTAATGCTATGAGTAAACTATTGGCAAAGAATCTATCAGTTGCTACTTGGAAGCGACCTAGCTACCTTCCTACTCATTGAGACAATAAAATTACCAAGAATTGGAACCTCCTAATAACTTATGCTTACTTTAATAATTCTAAGAAATCAACTACAAAGAGAACAAATTGGAAGTCTTCTTTTATGGAGTGATTCAAACTTAATTTTGATGGTGCTGCTAAATAGGAGATTGTTGCAAGTGGTGGGGTGATCAGGGACTCCAATGGAGATTTGATTACCGCTTTTACTAGAAATCTGAATGGCCACACTAGTAATCAAGTTGAATGTATGGTTCTCCTATGGTGGATTAAGATTTCTCTCTCGATTGGAATACAAAATCTTGGTATAGAAGGTGACTCCAAAATTATTATTGAAACTGTAGACATCGAAAAATCCTTTAGAAAATAAATTATTTTTGTTTTCTAAAAATCCTTGATGACATCATCATTTATTAATTAATTATTTATTTAATTAATTTATTTATTTTTATAGCATTAAATCCCTCTCTCTTAATTAAAAATCTTTAATTAAGGAATCTAGCCTAAAAATGTCATTTGGACATTATCCCTAATTTATTAATTATTTAATTAATAAATTGACCAAAAACTTCAAAAATAAATTAATTTATTTTTTATCCCGAAGTTGGCCAAAATTCTAAAGAGCACTAAACTCTTCTAGAAAGTCCTAAACCTTCCTCTAAATGGGTCAAATCCCTAATCTAGTCCCTTCAAACCCTAAGCCTAGATATTTAATATTTATTAAATTTACCTTTAATAAATATCTAAATCTTACCCAAAGCCACTTGCCCATCCCTTTCTCCTAATCCTAATCCTAATCCTAATCCCCTTTCTAATCTTGTCACATTCTATTAGCAAAAGGTTTACCAAAACTTATGCTAACCTCCTCCTTAGTCAACAAAGATGGCCACCTCTTGGCCACCTCTTGCAAATGCATTTAAGGATGCATTTAAGCCTTCCTTATCTTTCTTGCATGCATTCATTATGCATTTAAGACCTTCTTATCCCTTCCTTGCCACCTCTTGGCCTTGGGCACATTTACCAAATTGTGCACATGCCCTCAAACTTTCAACTCAATCCTCCCTTGACACTTGTCAGGACACTTGTCCTTGACTCAACCCTAACCTTAGCCCTAACTCTGACTCATCCTTTTAACCCAAGACCTTCCCTTTTCCTATAAATAGCCTCACTTCTTTGAGCAAACAATCCTCTCTCATCTTTCAACTCTCAAACTCAATAGCAAAGTTATAATGCCATTTTCATTCTAGCATAAGCATAAACTCATCATTTTAGATCATTTTCAAGCTTAAATCACATCTAAACTAGCATAATTGGATTAACCTAGCTTCTTTGTTAATTCATGCATCTTAGCAATCTTAGTTCAATCATTTAGCTTTGCATATTTGTGTGTTCTTGAGGCCTTTGAGGCAAAATAGGTTCCTCATACCTATTTTGTGTCATTTTGAGTCTTCTTGATCCTCAAATCATCCTATTTGCATGCTCCAAGTGCTTGAGTTTGCACACCCACATCCATCTATATCCAAGCATATCAAACGGTGCATGGGCGCATCCGTTTTAGGCTTAAACTGAGGTGGCTTTGATTTTAGTTTGTTTACCATTAAATTTGATTTGATTATATGCTATGACGTTTGTTTGTCTTTGGCCTTCAAAACAGGTTTAGGTGCACACTCAAATCCTAGTCTACATTCTGGCACGCCCGGTGGGACACTAACCACAATCATTTTGATGAAATTATACTCTATATGCTTGTATTTTGCAGGAAACAAAAGAAATGGCGCCTTCATGAAAAGAAATGACGCCTACAGCAATTAAATGTCGCCTTCAAGCAAAGAAATGTCGCCTTCATCAAAAGAAATGTCGCCTACAAACAATCCAGTCACGCCTTCTTGCAATGAAATCACGCCTTTGAGGAAAGAAATGACGCCTATGAGCTCTATTTTCACGCCTGCATAACTAAGATCTTCCTGTGATCGATAACTTCTGTTCCATCCCAGAATTCTTCTTTTGTCGCCTGCATGTAAAGAAATCACGCCTGTGACGAAAGAAATCACGCCTCTGGTTTTTTATCTGTCGCCTTTTGAGGTACAGAATGTCACCTGTAGGAATTAAATGTCGCCTCTGCACTTTCCAGCGTCGCTTATAAGCTGGACAGTGTCGCTTTTTGTTTTTGCTTGGGACTGGTTTTTCATTTCTTTTATTACAGCAAAGGTCAAAAACAAAATCTTGAATGACATTAAGGAAATGAACTTAGGTCCTAGAATGTCATTGTCATTTTGAAAAGCTAACTCAATCTCGAATGCACTAAAGGAATGAATAACTCTGTTCCCTATCTCATTTCGAATTCCAAAGCAAGCAAACAAATTCAATCTTGAGTGATCTAAGGGATAAAACAAAGCTTTTTCAAAGTTCTTAAATCAACTCGCTAATCAAATCTTGAATGCACAAAAGGAAAGAACTTGCAACCATTCAAAATATTTACATTTTGAGGA
The DNA here is from genome assembly GCA_027943335.1 of Chamaecyparis obtusa. NCBI lineage: Eukaryota > Viridiplantae > Streptophyta > Pinopsida > Cupressales > Cupressaceae > Chamaecyparis > Chamaecyparis obtusa. The sequence goes on from BSBK01012716.1 coordinate 69,744, forward strand.
AAAGAACAAATCAAAAATCTAATCACGAGTGTCTTCATTTCAAAGTTCAAACATCACTTAATCAAATCTGGGAAAATGAACAAAATCTGCTTGATGTGCATGTAGGAGTTTTTCAATTCTTGCATAATCCTTGTTAGAATAAGCAACGTGGAACACTTGAACTTGGACAAGTTCACCTGTTCTGCTTTTAGCGAGGCCTGTCCAAGGAGAAGCGCTTCCTCCTCGGAGAACGACCTCAAACCGGTATCCCCTCCGGCCGGTATATAAATAAGCGAATACCAAAAGAATCGCTTACATCTCCTAATCGCCGGGCGTTCGTGCCAAACACGTGTCTGGGGATGGTAAACATTCCTCTCCCCCAGCATTATTGGCAAGGCTCTTAAGTGAGTCACGAGCGGTCAGCATAACCGGGTATGGAGACACCACGGAATCATTAGCAACCTAATAAAATAGAGGCTACCCTATCTACATCTGAAAGTATCAAAATCCTTGTGCAAGGACCGATTCCAAGGGGTTTACCGGGTCGCCTCAAGATTACTCACCATTTGTATTCCCTTCTGGGGGATACCAAGCTGTGGGCAAGCGATTTTGATACTCACCTTCCTTAGGTAGATCTGTTTGAAGTGCTTGACAGTCAAAGACCCGTGAAAACATTTGTCAAACATACACTTTTTCGAAAGCATTTATCAGAGTCTTTTATCTTGTTTGTATCTCACAAAGTTGCTTTGTCCTTTGTGAAGATTGCTTTTATCAAATCCTTTTCCAATGGAATAACATCAAGCAGATCTATAACTTGGTTCGAAGGACAATTAGAGCAGCCATCCCAAAACTTGGTCATCTCCCATCCCTTTGTCTATCTTCTTCTAGAAAACCGTCTGCTTCCGTCAGTCATCCCAATCTGAGTCTTAGTCTTCCAAACCATCTTCATCCTTCCTCCTTATCCAACTCATTCGCAAAGTCAGCATGTCTCAAATCTATAATGAGTTTGGTTATGATATCTCTCCTGTCCGTCCAATCGATCCTAATGATGATGAAGGCCTTGTAGATCATGATGCCTATTTCAGCCAGTTTGCTCCAAGCAACCCCCAGCGTTCCATCATTCCTCCAATCCAGCCAACCATGCCTTCGCGCTTATCTCCTAGCACTCCCTTTCATGTCCTCGGCAAGGCTAGCACTCCTTTTCATGTCCTTGGCAAAGCAACCCCAGTATCTTATCCATCCCCAACTTATCCTTGTCTTCAACCTACACCTCTTCCATATGCTCCTTTCAGGCCTCCACTTTCTGCTATGGTCATTTCTCCATCGCCATCATCCCTTAGAAATGCTTCACGCTACTTCCCCTATCTAAGGCCTCCATCTTCCCATCCTCCAAAAAATTCTAAAATCCAAGATTCTAGTCCTCCCATCCTTTTCACCAAACCTCTATCCTTTCCCAAACCACCATCTTCTGCTCCAAACCCCAATCCTCCATCCTGTCTCAAACCACCATCCTCTCTTCCAAACCACATTACCAAAAGTCTCTTCCCTCAAGCAGAATGCTCCCCTCAACCCGCTTCATATCCTGTACCTCAAACCATCACCCCCATCTTTTCAGCACCATCATCCCTTCAAACCGTTGCAGCTACATCATCCCCTCAAGCAAAACCCAAAGCTCCCTTTTCAAAGTCATCTTTTTCATGGGTGTTCCCTTCTTTCTCTCCTCCTTCACAAAAATCTACCCAAGCACAAACCCCACTTTCATGCGAAGACCATCCAAGCTCCCCATCTCCTCCACCTTCCAATTCTCCTTCACCGCAAAAGTCTCCAAGGAAACTAATAATAGAACCCAAGGAAGAGCCAATAGCAAAACCCATGCCTGAAATTGAAAAGCCAAGAAATCCTTCATGTGAAGCCATCATTGATGAGACCCATCTAGCGCTCCCATCTATTATCTATCTTCCATACATCCCAACTGTTGATCCTCTTCCATTTCCTATCATCATTGAGTTCCTTTCGTCTGAAGTATCTATCCAATCCCCAGAATCATCTCCTCCTAGCATTATCCAAAGCATACCTAATGAGCTTCCTGAGTTCATCCCTCTTCCTACCATTGCAGCTGAAAAATCTCCCATCCTTTTATCCTTACCATCTGACAAGTTCTTCCTTCTTCTAGAAACCCCAGCAGCAGAGTCTCCTATCCTTTCATTCCCCCCCTTCGAAGAGTCCATCCATATATCCCCTAATCCTCTATCTGAACAAATCCCATCGTGTCAAGATCTGGACCAAAAGCATGTTGAAATATCTATAGAAGAACATCAAGATCCAACCCCTTTACTTCCCCCATCGCATGTTCTATTGCCTCCATCACCTTCAATCCAAAATCCTACAATCCCAATTCCTCCAATCCAAGATCCTATCATCCCAGTTTCTCCAACTAAAGATCCAATACCATCCCCCAATCCTAGTCAAAATCCCAGCATCCTATCCTCTCCTCTTGAGGATCCGCCAGTCCAAACTAAACAGCTGCCATCACTCTATCCACTTGGAAAACTAACATTTGTCAAAGGCAAACCACTTGAAGAAGAAGAAATCAGCTTCCTATCTTCCATCAGAGAACCAGAAAATGGCTGTTTGTCATTCACCCCAAGTCAAAAATATCCTTGTCTGGATAAAATGCTGAAAAGATGGAACTATCAAGGCAAAGGCCTTGGCACTCACGAACAGGGAAATATACAGCCCATTCAAGGCAAGAAACATCCAAAAGGCTATGGAATTGGTTACACACCAGAAGAGGACACTCCCTCCACATCAGCGAAAGGTACTTCATCCAGAAATGTTGGTACAGCTAAGGCAAAGTTCAAACATCCATTCAAAACCAACAAAACATCTTTCAGAGCCCACAATGCAATTCCTTCCCCTCCATCGTTACAACCGAGGAAAACCTATCATATTCCTCCTTCATCCTCCCCATCCATTTTGGGTCCCTATGTCCCAAAGTCTTTCAGCGCATCTCCGTTACCCAGCAAATCCATTTTGGGACCTTATATCCAAAAATATCATCCTCCATCTTATCCTACTCAGCCTTTCATCCAACATCCAAGCATCCCTAGTCAAGATCAACAACGACACATGTCCACATATCCTATCTACCAATCTCCTTCCATCTCTCCATCCAAATTTCCTCCATCCCAGACAACTCCTCATATTCCTCCCAATGCTCCTTGCAACTTGGATGCCATATCGCGCATGAATAAAGGGAAAAATCCACAAAAATCCCAGGATTGTTATGTCCAGTCTAATCGACATGCACAATCAAAGCAAAATCCAATCAAGCAAGCCAAAGCAAACCACTGGCCACAAAGGCCCATCAAAGCAAATGCCAAATCTAATGCATCCCAATGGCTGCAAAGGCCCAATGACGATTACCATGTCCAGTCTAATCGACATGGTCAATCAATGCAAGCTCCAATCAGGAAATCAAATGCACCGCAAAGGCCGAGCAAAAAGCCAATCAGGCATGCTAAAGCACCCCAATGGCTCCGAAAACCTAGCAAAGTCCAAGCAAAATCTATCACATGGCCACAAAGGCCTAGCAAAGAAAAAGCACAATCTGATGCCCACCAATGGCCGCAAAGGCACACTAAAGCTAAAACAAAAATGATGTGGATCCCAAAGCAAAAAGACGTAATCCATCTAACAAAAACATCCACAATGGCATCCAACATTGCCCATCTCCCAGCTCCTCAATCTTCCCCTCCATCTCCTCCATCCTCTAGCATAAATCCTCCATCACATCTATCTCTATCTTCCACATCCAATCATCCATCTTCCTCGCAACATGTGCCAATGTTGATCCTGACAACATCCCCCTATCATGATCACTTTCCATCCTTCCATCCAAACACTTTCTACCACCATCTTTCCCATCTCCCCCATCTAATCCATGACTTTGCATGATCCCCCCCGTCCTGCTATAGTTGTACCAACATCCAGGCACAGAATCAGAAGAAATCAATGAGGAAAGTCAGCAAAGATCAGTCAGCACATCTAAAACAGCAAAGGGAAATCAATGACAAATCAGAGGTATCAGCAAAAATCAGCAATCAATCAGGCTTTAGCATCAACATTTGCCTATCAGCTTAAAACAGAAGCATATTTTGGGGAAGAGGCAAGCTTTAGTCGCAAAAGTTAAAAAAGAAAAGGCAAAATCATGAGTCTTTATGTGAAAACCCTTCTGGGGCACATTCTGATTCCAAAACAGTAAAAATAAAGGGCGTATCTTCTAGTGAAAACTTGGCAATTCAAGTGCTAGAAGATGGAGCTTTGCCTCTTCCTCCTATCTGGGATAACAACACATGATAGTTCCCTATCAACATTGCAGAAACCAAGCTAAATCAATTTGGGTACAGAAGGATGTTTGTGGCTCATCTACATGGAGGTTAACCTGACAGAAAGTGAATCATGACCTTAAGTGCCTTTCTCCGAGGAGTCAATTATCAACTGTGCATGGTCATATGCACATGCCTAGGTGTGATCTTAAGCTTGTCATCCATCATCTAGCAATGGATCCCCATGACAAGCCGGCAACATCAGAAAATCAGCAATCCACATCAGAAAATCAGTGAAGAATCTCTCAGAAGATCAACATCAAATCGCATGATAGCACCAAAATCAGCACAAAACTCAGTGCCACATCAGAGAGTTAGCAACAACATCAAAATATCTGTGCAAAATCAAAAACAGCAGGGCCATCATCAAATCATAAGGGAACATCCAATCAAAGAATTAGCAACACCATCAGAATATCAGTGACAAATCAAAAGGTCACCATCTAATCAAGAGGAAGCGTCAAAATGGTGACATCAGCTGATCAGTAAGCACGATAGCATTAAATCAGAGCTTCAGCAACAAATCAAAATGTCAGTGCATATCAGCACCGAATCAGCAACACATCCAAACAAAATCAGAAGTATCAATGCATATCAGCACAAAATCAGCAACAAATCAGAAAAATAGTGGAATATCAGCACAAGCTCAGCAACAAATCAGCAAGATCAGCACAAAGTCAAGGAAAAAACACAAAAATCCATAAAAATTGGATAAATCAAAGGAGCAAGTTATCAACAAAGCAAAAATCAAGAGAAAAACATTCGTCCTCTGGTGAAAACTTGGCAATTCAAGCGCCTTGGACAAGTACCATGGTGAAAACCTGGCAAACAGGTGCCATGCGTAGTGCCCCCCCCTAATTCCTTTCTGCAGTTAGGGGCTTCCTTTCTATCTCCTCTTATCCAACATGTCCTCCATCCCCTTTTGTCTCTCACTTCCTTCATTTTCCATTGGATCTTGATGACAAAAACAGAGACTATCAGATGTACATGCTTTTGGGCACCTCCTTGGCATCCATTGCACCTTTCAGCTGCATATCCTCTATCCAATCCTTGCATCCTAGCTTCCATCCTTCCTCATCCTCTTGTTGGCATATCTTCCGTCCAAGCATACACCATGCCTTTAAAACACATGAACTATCTTAAACAGGGGGCATCCTCTTCCTTGGTGACGTATTCCTTGGAGGCTATCCAAATCCGAATCTTCCATCTCCCAAAATCCTCAGCAATTTCTCTATCCAAATCCAAACCAACCACCATCCAATCCTTCCAGCACTCCTCTATCTTAATCCATCAGCAGTTCCTCCAGCATCCTCTATCTTGATCGACCAGCAAACCAACTCAGCGTCCCATATCCTTTATCAGAATCCAACATCCACCATCCACAGCAGAAAGCAAATTCACCATCTTTTGCACCAAAATCCAGAGCTCCAAATCCACAAGCATTATCATGTTCCAGCCCTTTGAGTTGTTTCCATCCCTTATCCTAAATCAGAAATCATCCTCTTTTTGGCACAACGTGTTGTCTTAAAGAAATCAAAACCTTGTCCTTGCATAGCCTTATCATCTCGAGCAAGAGATTGGCTTGTATTGACAAGAATCTAGTTGACCGAAGATCATCAGTCTATCCTAGGTTGACGCAATCCTATCACTGATCCTCCATTGGGAAAACAGCAGCTCATTTTGTTGACACTTGGTAATCTTCCACCAGCTTTTCATCTTCCACCAGCTTTCCATCTTCCACCAGCTTTTCATCCTCCAAGCAGCTTTTCCATCTTCAAAATCCTCTAGTAGTTCCACCATCCAATCTCCCCGAATCTTCCTCCATCCAAATCTTCTAGCAGTTCCATCCTCCCCATCCTCAGCATTTTCCTCCATCTTTCCAACACCTAGTATCTTCTCTTGTCATTGGTATCTAGCTATAGGCCAACCTCATTGCAATCCAACGCCATTCATCCCTATCCACACCTTGCTAGCAATCTTCCCAACCTATCCATCTCTTCTAGCTATCCAACATCCAAGATCAAGCTAACCGATGAAATTGCATCCTTCATCTTGTAGCAGGCCTTGATCTCAATTCAATCATCATCATTGGGATATGTCTTTCCCAAATCCGTGTCATTTTAGGACACATCATCCGCTGCCAGTCCATCTTGGCCTTCCAACCTAGCTGGGGCACCATCTTGCATATCTTTGAAGTTGTCAGCTTCATCCCTAGGTTCTTTGTATATCCTATTCTTGAGTCTTGTACCATAGTGTCAGTCGTGTCTCCACCTAAGCTCATTTGTACATTTGTGTCTTTAGGTCCCATCCTTTGTCTTAGTCCTTGTCTGTCCTGCAGCAGCATTTGATCAAATATCTTGTCCCATCCCCAGCCTCAGAAAACTTGTAGCCCCACTCGGGCCTTGTGCTTCAGCAACATCAATTGTCGACTTATCCTTGTTCATCCTGATTATTCCTTGAACTTCAGTTTTTGCCAGCGAACAACTACACTTATTCTCTCACCAACCCATGGGTCCTTGAGGATATATCGTTCCTCCTGTCCGACCTAATCTTCCATCCTGGTCCTTGAGGATATATCGTTCCTCTTGTCCGACCAATCTTCCCACCATCAATCAAACCTAATCTCTCTCCTTGGCAAAGGATGTCTTTTTGGAGTTATCATTTTGATCTTGGATTTTTGTCCTTTGGGTCTTGTTAATCTTTTTGGCTTCTCATTATCCCACCAGGGTCACCACGATTCATTATATCACGGTGTGCTGCATGTGCGGATAATCTAGGGCAAGGTCTTTTGATCTTTCGCTTCTGCCTGTGAGTCAGTTGTGTGTTTGTGGTTCCTTCAGCATCGGTTCCGCCATGTCACCTCTGCGCTTCATGTGTGATGTTGGGGCAACCCTGTGTGTTTGTTTAGCGTCAGTCCTATGTGACGTTGTTGACAGGCCTCATGATCCCAGTATCCTTGGCAGGTCTCTAACATAGCTATATTAAATCTAGGTTGTGCACTCCCGTTTGCACTTGGAGCTATCTGGTCCCTTGCATTTATCATATAGATTAATCTTGCATCTTTGCATATAGCTACATCTTGCATCTTGCATTTCCATCTCATCTTGCATATCATCCATATTTGCTCTTAGAAGTGAGGTTTTTTATCTCCCCTTTCTTCCTAACCCCTCTTCCTTCCTCGTCCCGCCGGGCACACTCTGTCCCAGGGCGTAATCCCTCTTTCTCCTTGTCCCACTGGGCGCATCTTCCATGAGTTTGTCCCACCGGGGCATGTATCCTCTTTTTTCTAGTCCACCCGGGCGTCATACCCTTTTCTTCTGATTCTAGCCTTGGCATCTTGTTTTCTTGTCTTTGACGCCATGCCACTTGCGGCATCGCATCAAAGAGGGGCAAAATGTAGACACCGAAAAATCCTTTAGAAAATAAATTATTTTTGTTTTCTAAAAATCCTTGATGACATCATCATTTATTAATTAATTATTTATTTAATTAATTAATTTATTTTTATGGCATTAAATCCCTCTCTCTTATTTAAAAATCTTTAATTAAGGAATCTAGCCTAAAAATGTCATTTGGACATTATCCCTAATTTATTAATTATTTAATTAATAAATTGACCAAAAACTTCAAAAATAAATTAATTTATTTTTAATTTATTTTTTATCCCGAAGTTGGCCAAAATTCTAAAGAGCACTAAACTCTTCTAGAAAGTCCTAAACCTTCCTCTAAATGGGTCAAATCCCTAATCTAGTCCCTTCAAACCCTAAGCCTAGATATTTAATATTTATTAAATTTACCTTTAATAAATATCTAAATCTTACCCAAAGCCACTTGCCCATCCCTTTCTCCTAATCCTAATCCTAATCCCCTTTCTAATCTTGTCACATTCCATTAGCAAAAGGTTTACCAAAACTTATGCTAACCTCCTCCTTAGTCAACAAAGATGGCCACCTCTTGGCCACCTCTTGCAAATGCATTTAAGGATGCATTTAAGCCTTCCTTATCTTTCTTACATGCATTCATTATGCATTTAAGACCTTCTTATCCCTTCCTTGCCACCTCTTGGCCTTGGGCACATTTACCAAATTGTGCACATGCCCTCAAACTTTCAACTCAATCCTCCCTTGACACTTGTCAGGACACTTGTCCTTGACTCAACCCTAACCTTAGCCCTAACTCTGACTCATCCTTTTAACCCAAGACCTTCCCTTTTCCTATAAATAGCCTCACTTCTTTGAGCAAACAATCCTCTCTCATCTTTCAACTCTCAAACTCAATAGCAAAGTTATAATGCCATTTTCATTCTAGCATAAGCATAAACTCATCATTTTAGATCATTTTCAAGCTTAAATCACATCTAAACTAGCATAATTGGATTAACCTAGCTTCTTTGTTAATTCATGCATCTTAGCAATCTTAGTTCAATCATTTCGCTTTGCATATTTGTGTGTTCTTGAGGCCTTTGAGGCAAAATAGGTTCCTCATACCTATTTTGTGTCATTTTGAGTCTTCTTGATCCTCAAATCATCCTATTTGCATGCTCCAAGTGCTTGAGTTTGCACACCCACATCCATCTATATCCAAGCATATCAAATGGTGCATGGGCACATCCGTTTTAGGCTTAAACTGAGGTGGCTTTGATTTTAGTTTATTTACCATTAAATTTGATTTGATTATATGCTATGACGTTTGTTTGTCTTTGGCCTTCAAAACAGGTTTAGGTGCACACTCAAATCCTAGTCTACAGAAACTACTAAAGGGATTATTAATGCTAGTTAGTTAGTGGAAGGATTTATGGAAGATATCAGGACACTTCTTTTAGGTCTCCACTCTTTTACAATAAGTCATGTATTTAGGGAAGGCAAGAGTGGGGTTGATGTCATGGCTAGTATTGGCCTATATATAGAAGGAATTAGACATTGGAGGAAGGTTGATCACATCCCATCCCATGTGAAGATCCCTATATTGGGGGGAAAGTATCCAATACAGCGTAGATGGAGATTAAAATTAATTTTTTGGGGGTGATATTCATTGGCATTTTTATGTAGTTTAGTAGGGGAAGTAATGTTACCATACAAAGGATAAAAGAGAAATCGATAAGTGATGGGCTCAAAAACTTGAATATTATGTCAATGAATTTAAGGGTGACAATTTTGAGACCTTGGCATTTTCCAAGTCAAACTCTAATGGGGCCTTATAGAAGGGTTCTTTTCCATATGATAAAAATGAGTTCTTTATTAATTATGGGATGACATCATATTTGGAAAGGTACGAAGGATTTTGACATATTTTTTAACCTTTACGAGTTGATTGAATATTTTGTAATCAGGGCAACTTTTATTCAAATTTGGGAAGTGGCCATCCACACGCGTGGGAGGTCATGAGAGGTTATGAGGCCATAGAGGGCACGAATACTCATAATTTCACTGAATGCCCCAATTTATTTTAGGTATTTCCTATAGTTGTCGATATCAAAAACAATTAGGGCTTTTTGAATTCTAGAGAATGACTATTTTTTTATAGCAATGCCATATTGGGAGGGGACAGAGTTAGGGTTGTGTCGAACAGGCATGAGATTTCAAAAATAATGCCATAGTATGGCATATTTGTAAAGGAGGAGTGGCTCAATACATTGAAAATATGATTGGCCATGATGAAAATATGTTGACCTAGTTTGCTACTTCCTAGGATGATCGCAAGGTTTCAATGGGGAGCATCTCCTTTGAAGTCAATGAAAATGTCATTGAAAAGGTGACGGGTCTTTCCACTAATGGGAGAAAATGGAAGAAGATGATCCATGTTACTGACAAAGAGAGTCTAAATTAGTTCTTTTGTGACAATGAAGCACAAGTCAAACACCATGGGGGCTATGAACATGAGGAATTGCCTAAGTCGTGGGACTATGTATATTTAATGATAATAAAGTAATTTACACTCGAAGGTATATTTAAGGTATACTGCTTTTACCATATGGATTTGTTGAGCCACTTTTGTAACTATAGCCTAATTTCATTCTAGTTCTTCTTATTATTTTCCCTAGAAAATGTTGTCAAGGAAGTTGTTGAATATGCCAAAGTCAGTGGCAAAAAACCAATTCCCCTACACCAAGGTCTTGTCCTTCGGCTTTATCACTTTCATTTAGCCCTTTGTCCACCAATGCCAATTATTGTCCAAGAAACCCCTAACTCTGTGACCCCTCCCTTGGCTAGTTTGTTAGACTTACCTAGGTCAAGAAAGAATAAGGGAAATAAAAACCTTAGCCTTAAATCTTGATTGGGAAGCCCTAAAACCCCCACCCATGCTAGAAATGAGGGAGAATTGAAGGATAGCAAGCGTTAAACCCAACCCCTGAACAAGAAGAAAGGTAAGGTCGGGCTAAGAAAGGTAAGTTCACTATTTAGGAAAAAGATTCTAACATAGAGGCCATAGAAGAAACCAGCACCCCAAGGTAGTCTGTTAGGCTAGCTACTCATCCCTTGGGTAAGGGGAAGAAACTAAAAGTGGACACAAATTCTAAAGAGGAAGCTAAAAATGGGAGTGAGGTGAAGAAAGATGCAGAGAAGGAGGTGTAGGAAGACACTGGGAAGAATGAGGAAATGGTTGATAGTTCGAATATCGCCAATAGCTCCTCTCACGAGTCACCTTTTTGAGAGCATAAAAAATGGCCCTATTGACTTAAACAAGGACATGATGCTTGAAGAAATAACTATTGGAAAGCCTACGATGGTTAGAACTTTGGGTGGCCGCCTCACCAGTAATTATTGTAACAAAAGTGATGAAACTGTTGGGGAGCTCCAAAAAACTAAGGTCGGAGTCACAGAGCTTGAAAGAAAAATTGATAGTATCTTGAGATTCTCCATGAGAGTTATGCATAGTTCTGCAACTTCCCTCTATTTGTTGCAGAAGAAGATGTTGGGCAATGATGATGGCGATGAAAGCAATTATAAGGAACTCTTCATGTTCCTGGCTGGGGATTGGTGAACAACCATGTAGAAAATTCGATGCACTTAGAAAGGAACTCACTAGGGATTGTGTCCCTTTTTATGGTTATTTTGGTTTTCTTTGTTGCTAGGTGCCACCATGGATACATTATGAATTTATATGTTTTAATATGTAACAAATTAGTACTAGATATTTTTATGCTTATTGGGATAGCCCTTGGTAGCTTTGTTATCAGACTGATAGTAGTTTAGATAGTTTGTTGGGTAGTGGTCTGAGAGGTTTTAAGCTCCTTTTTGATATTGTGGACATTTGGTTATAGCTATTGTCTTTATGCTAGATGCTAATTTTTACTGTTAATGTGTTGTGACTGTTAATCTGTGAATCTTGTACTTAAGAGACAACACCCACATTTTTACTATTTTAATATCAAAAACATAAATTTAAATTCTAAAAAATATAATCTATAAAAATTTCAATATAAAACTTTCAAACAAAATCAATACTTCCACTTCCTTATTAATCTGCATTTCAAATTAAATGAAAAGTCCCCTTTATAACTCCAAAATTTAACTCGACAAAATCAACTTGTCATTTCTAGAAACTATAAAACTTTCGAACACGTAATCCTCCACAATAAACTTAATTTGAGCAGGGATCCATTGTGAACATTTGTAATCTTCCTCTGAATGTTCTTTTAAGGCTTGTGCCCTAAAGACACCTGCTTTGTAAATTATTATTTTTTATTAATATAAATGCATTTTTCCAATAAATAAAAAAACTTCTCATTCCTATAGAACATTCTAGTTATGCCTTTGATATTCTATGTGCAAAGCTTTTGATATTCCTAAACAAGGTAAATACAAATAAATTATTGGTAATAAAATAAATAAAAATATTGTGGCCGACAAACTATTGTCATCATTGCATGCCATTTATCTAACCAATACTCGTGCAACAACGGCATTTATAAAGTGACAATGTTTTTTAATGGTATTTGAAGTGGCACGCTTCACAATGTGCCAAAAATGCAATTTCATTTATTTTTAATTCTTTTCACTCGTCAATATTATCTTCCATAGTTGTTTTTTTAAACTACCAATTCGATTTGTGCGTTGACAATGGCTATAATTCCTGCATGATTATGTGCTTTAATTAATATAGGGAATTAAGGGACAGATTTCTAAAATCTTGCAAGCACTAGATTGTCTTTAAAAATCTATGATGCATATCTTTTGGACGAGTAGTGATTCATTGACTCCTTTAAATTTGTGTGGTTGCCTATTTTTATTTAATATTATAATAATATTGTATTGTTTAATAAATCAAAGGTGATTCATTATAATATAATTTTATAATATTAATGAGGAAAATGGATTTTCAAAAAGAGTTTCAACTCTTTTATAATAGTTTTTAATAAATGGTAAATTTCTATAGATTAATAATTATAAAAAAAATTAATTAGAAGAAATAAAAAAAAAGACAAAATGCATCAAACTTATAATACATAGTTAACAAAATAATTCCACTTTTTGATATAAATTTTTTTTTTTAAAAATTCTATAGCTAAATAGGGCATTTGTGCCAACATTTTAGGAGAAGGCTTGGTCATGTAAAGGTTGGATTTGAATAACGAGGACATCACATTTTTATTTTCTGAGGGACCTAGTTTGGGGATAGGCGCTCATAGGGACACACCAACAAGAACAAAGTTCTAGATTTGGTTTAAGTTTTTTAGAAGGGACACAATTTACAAAAGGACCCAGGCCCATCATACAGGAGACATAGTATGTTAAATAATATCTCCAAAGTGCTCATTAGAACCAAATTGATATCCAACGAGAACAATTGTACCCTCTCAGTTTCTTTGCTCTTTTTTTCTGTCTCTAGTTTTTAAGCTTTGCATTTTCCTTTAAAAGTGACACATGTTGTAGAACAAAACTAGCACAACACACATAGAAAAAAAAATAGGTGAGGACTCAAAGGAAAATTTAGCATGAAGGGGGCACAATTTACAGTTGGAAGCAGTCACATAAATCACTTGGATGCATTAGAAGGGGCAAGATTCAATAGTATTCAATCCCAGTTGAAGGGTGAAATGCTAAACCTTCTATATCAATAGGGTTTGAGTTCCTCTTGAAAGAACACTCTCCATTCTGCAAATGGACCCACAACTCCTCACCTTGCCACATCATTGGAAGATTTAACAATGTCATGGGGTTTATATATGTTATTTTATCTCAACAGATAAGTGGATTTTGTTAATAGTTTATTCTATGAGACCATGATCAAGGTCATCTCAGAATAGTATTATTATGTTTCTCTTGTACACATATGTTATTTTTCTCTGAGAGATTTCAGACATTCCAAGGACAGGAAAAGAACAAAGACAACTATGAGATTGAAGGAGAAAGTGGTATTTTGAGAGATAGGGGTCTTTGCATAGTACCCATTTTAATTATGTGGAATGCAATTTAAGTTATATGCTTAGTACCCATTTCAGCCAATTTTGGAGCATTAGAAGCCTACATAACTAAATGTTCTCCTCTAGACATTCTTGTTATAGTTATAAGAGACAAACAAACGGACAACACCTCACCTTGCAACTACTTTAGAATAGTATTGGATTATTGAAAGAATAGATTGAATAGAGAGAAGAACAATGCATATTTGAGGTCCAGTACAGAGGATTGCTAATAATTTCCATCGCAAGAGAGAGAGAGAGAGAGAGAGAGAGAGAGAGAGAGAGAGAGAGAGAGAGAGAGAGAGAGAGAGAGAGAGAGAGATCCTATAATTTTCAAACTCCCATTGTCTGAAAAAATACTTTGCATGTTCATTGATATATTTTAAAGCCCTCTTTATAATTGTACTTAGTATTGCTAGCAAATGATTCATTGATATATATTTCAAGCTACTCGATTTTCTTCAACTAGGCCAACTCCCTATAGTATACCTCTATATCCTTCCTATCATAATGGGTGATCGACCTATTAACAAATTCTTCATATGATTAAATCATGACATGATCCTGGGAAACAAATATGTGATGTCACCAATCATATGCTACTCCTTTCCGTTGCATGGTAGCAAATTGAATCACCTTTTCCTATTCCATGGGTTTGAGTGCCAAAAAGGTGTCCAATTTATGAGCCCATGATCTAGTTGATAATTCTTCGGTTCCATTGAAAGTTAGAATTGTAATTTTATTCAAGGAATCCTTGTACTCCACCGGATGGAAGCCCTATCTAGCTTGCCCTCTAGGCCTCTTGTCTTGCCCTTCTAGACGATTCCTAACTTTGTCTTTATGTTGTTTCATGAACTGATTTAAATTTATCAGCTACCTTACATCAACTAGAAGCTACAAATATTCATATTGAGACACCATGATATCATCTGTGATGTGCATCTCCTCTACCTCAACCTTTGGAATTGGTTCTCTTTCAACTGGACGAGGTAAAAAAGTGGGACCTAATGGTCAATCAGACCTTGTATCTTTTGTTCTCACAACCACTAGTACAAAAACAACAATATATGACCAAATAAACTACCAAAAATTGTAGATAAATGACCAAATTTGGTCACGTGACCACTGGTAGTTTATTGCTGGTCATTTATCTTGTGACCAAATTTATGACTAAACTATTTTAGTCATTTATTTGGTCATTGATTTGGTCATTTATTTGGTCATTTGGTAGTTTATTTGGTCATTAATTTAGTCATTTATTTGGTCATTAATTTGGTCATTGATTTGGTCATTAATTTAGTCATTGATTTGGTCATTGATTTGGTCATTAATTTAGTCATTAATTTAGTCATTTATTTAGTTATTTAGTCGTTAATTTAGTCATATATTTGGTCGTATATTTGGTCATATATTTGGTTGTATATTTGGTTAATTTAGTAGTTTATTTAGTCATTTATTTGGTTAATCTAGTCATTTATTTAGTCATATATTTGGTCGTATATTTGGTTAATCTAGTCATTTATTTAGTCATTTATTTGGTTGTATATTTGGTCATATATTTAGTCATTAATTTAGTCGTATATTTAGTCATTTATTTAGTCATTTATTGAGTTGTATATTTAGTCATATATTTAATCGTTGAAGTAGTCATTAATTTAGTCATATATTTAGTCATTTATTTAGTCATAAAATGAAAAGTATTTTAAATAGCATAAATTTTATAATGTAAAAAAAACATCATATTAAACTTGAACTAATGCCAAAAAAACATCATATTCAAAGTATGCAGTGTCAAAATATATATGTAAGATGTCGAATTTATCTAAAGAGTATATACGTAAATATAATAAAAAATATCAAAGTTGTCTCAAATATAAAACATTGAACGAAGATGTCTAACAACTAGTACATGATAAACATGTTGATCAACTATGTCATTTTTTGCAAATATTTTAGTGGCCACCGTGTGAAGGTTCCCTCTTTCTCTTTCAGACGAACAACTCCATCTATTTTGTCTTCATAAGCAAGGGGTACGTTACTTGTGACCTTTAAAATATTTACATTTGCATCTTCTGTTCCTTTCAAGTTGATTCCATGTAAAATAGATAGGGATTGAATCCGCCCAATGCCCACAACATCACCATCATATGGATCCAACACCTTAACTTGATCCCCTTCTTTGAGTTTATCAACGCATTTCTGCAAAAAGAAAAAAAATAACACATTATATTACATAGGTAATGAAAGGCCACAAATATAATATAATCATAAGACTCTAAATAAGAAAGACCAAAATTATTGTTCATTACCATTGCACTTCTCTTTTTTATGTTTGGGACTAAAGGTGACAACTTTAGAATTGCAAAAAATAAAGAAGCATTTATAGTTCATCTAAAGACTAAATTAGTATAGATCATCCAAATAAGAGATGCTTTAATCTCTTATTGCATAATAAATAGAAAAAATGTTCTTTATATCTAAAACTTGAAGAGAATTAGAAATTTTGACTAGCAAATATAAACAATGAAATAAATAATAAATACATAGTGATTTTGAAACATACTGAAGAGAGAATGTTTGATGAAGTTTAGGGACAACCCAAACCTTGGAGCCATTCCCCAAACCTTGTGCTACTGACTTGGGTCTAGGGGCATCATTCACCCAAGGATTACCTATATACTTGCTTTCAAATGGGAATAAAGAACATGTAATTCTCCTAGGATTTCAACTATTAGGATAAGAACTTGCACTTTCTTATGTTAGAATAATTTATATATAGATGCTAGACGCAACCATTTTGTCCCATACATTAGCATTAAGAATTCCTAACCTCAATGGATAGTTTCTCTAAAGAAACCAGGGACTAACCTAATGAAGGAAGATCATGAAGATGGTGAAGACTCAATAGATATGATTCCACCCAATTACTCAGTTCGACAGGCTAAGATGACACATTACTGAGAACAAGATTCCTAAACTACCTTTAAAGTTAACATACAATGGTCCTAATTGTCTACCATCTAGGTAGGCTTATCAATAGGAACAAGGTTCTACCATGGACCAAGCCTTTAATCTTATTACTAGGAACACACAATTTCAATCATCTCACAATCTATAGTTATAAGTGAACAATACTTGTAGAAATGTTCTTGGTTTATGGATTCCTTGACTACAAGTTCATAACATAAATAAGCTAGTCCCCAAACCAGCATTTATTAACAAGATCTATATTTCACCATTTATCAAATTTAACTCTTAAACCTCAATGTATTTAGTAGTGGGGTCATTATGCCAAACAATTGAATATAAGATATTACTAAGTCAATACATTTTCTTTAGCAATCATCCTCCTTGCAAGGTTGTAGTAGCAGTTAACAACAGTTAACATGTGTAAGCAGCAGAGATGTAGTAAGCATTTTATAAGCATTTTTCAAATAAAAGCCAAGTTCTCATATTAATGTAGTAAGCATTTTATGCATTCAAAAAAACCTTTCACCCAAGGCCATTGGCTTCCTAATTTCTGAACCAAATTTTCAGCATAGCCTAAGCAAGGCAAGAAGAGAATGCCAAAAATCGTGCATGAATAGGTTTTCAAAGTCAACGAATGGTAGATTACATGCGTAAGCAGTAGAGATTCAAGGGTTAACAACAGTCTTTGAGGAATGAACAGAAGACTCAAGCACATAACAGCAGTGCATTCAATGTAAAAGCTACAAATCTCAAATTACAACAAGTTCTTGATTCAAATAGGTAGTGCATGGAGAAAGGACATATCAGAGTTATTAACAATGATAGAGATAAAGGTTCAAGGAATCATTTTAAAAACATGAAGATACAACATCTAAATGTAATGATCAAATATAATAACAGTGAATGCATGGTAGAGCATCTGCCTTTGGCATTTAGATTGCAAGAAGAGAATGCCAAAAATCATGCATGAACAGCTTTTCAAAGTCAACGAATGGCAGATTACATGCATAAGCAGCAAAGATTCAAGGGTTAACATTAGTCTTTGAGGAATGAATAGAAGACTCAAGCACATAACAACAGTGCATTCAATGCAAAAGCTACGGATCTCAAGTTACAACAGCAAGTTCTTGATTCAAATAGGCAGTGCGTAGAGAAAGGACATATCAGAGTTAATAATGACAGAGATAAATTAGTAAATTAAATATTCTCTATTTATAATATATATTAATTATATAGTTTATAAGAAGTGTACAAATTATATTAGACAAGCTGTCACGTATTATATTAGACATCATCATGGAAATTGGGGAATGATCTATATGTAGAATTCTTGTATAAGGGGTCTCATACACGAAATTGGTGTCTTAGTTCAGTGTGACCTAGGAAACTATCCTTACATTTTGTATGTAATTTTATTATTGCATTAAATAAAATAGAACTAGTCATAGTCACCAGGAAACTCCATTAGAGGAACATGGTCCAGGCCACGTTCCTGTCATCAGTTTCCTCCTAGTACTCATAATTTTTGCCCTGGATACCTTTCCGCATGGTTCGATTTGTGTCAGACAGAAGAAGGGATTCGACACTCTTAACCCACGATTAAGATTTGGATAACTATATTTGTACGCAATCTAGCTATATCCTTATTCATCTATTCATGTACTTCAACTAGATTAATGCCCCTAGTATCTACATCCCCATGTCTCCATTTAACTATAGGTTTCATACGCCAGATTGGTGTCTTGTTTTTATTTTATAAAATTACATAAAATAGAATGCTAACATCAATCCTGGAGATGGAGGTAGGTCATCCAGCTTGACCCCCCAACCTTTGCCACTTAAAGCCCCTACTAATCTCAGTAATAGTGACATCGCCAATGTCCACGGCCATGAGCTAAAGATTCATGGCTAGAGCTGGGGGCATCCAAATAGTAACACAAGGTGATTTTTGCAAATCCCAATAAGAGTTTGGAGGTACTAAACTTGCAGACACACCTTTTTAAA
Organism: Chamaecyparis obtusa; assembly: GCA_027943335.1. Lineage (NCBI taxonomy): Eukaryota > Viridiplantae > Streptophyta > Pinopsida > Cupressales > Cupressaceae > Chamaecyparis > Chamaecyparis obtusa. The sequence continues at coordinate 88,488 of BSBK01012716.1, forward strand.
ATTTTAATGGTTCAACCTGGATCTATAACATAACATTAGAGATTGACATTTCTTCATTTGCCTCAGGAAATTAAGAACCTATACAGCTTTGACTGAGAATAGCACTGACTGCATATTTTCTTCAATGCTATTCTACTACACAACACTGATAAGGAGGGATCAGTTAAATCTCATATGATAATATATTTTAAATGTTGTTCTTGTAGCTACTTTGACTTTGTAAAGCTGATAACCCAATCATTTTACTATTAATTTGTTTTAAAATCTGTTCAAATAAGACCCATTTGTTGTACCAGCTCTTATGTTTCTATTTTTTGTTAAGAACAATGGACAATGTGTAATGATAATCACCTTGATTTCAAAGGTCAAACGGAATTTTAATTCCAGTTTTAAAGTGCTAAATTGAGTTTCATTATAGAAGCCAACCCTAGGCACATGCTGAACACCATAATCAGGATTATAGTGTAGCATTTTAGTGTTCCTTTTCCAGAATGTGTTGAATGCATTTTGACGTATCAATCAAAGATGAAAATTTGGTATATAACTTACTAAGGGATCTATGTCATCTCCATGGTGTAATCCTTAGAAATGAATTTATTTCCTGTTCCGTCTCTTTAACAAGAAGATTATTATTAACAAACTATAAGAAAAGAAGGGTATTTCAATTCGGTTTTTGTTTTTGTGACTTAATCGCATAATACATTCAAATAGGAAGTTGCAAGGTCTTAATAGAACATATGAGAGCTGAGCCTCTTTAGCTTAAATCATTCTCTCTTGGCCTTTTTATTCTAACTGGAAATGGATAACGTCTATTTCAATTTTACTTTTTTGTTAATTTAGTCATATATAAAAAAGAAACTAAATAATTTAACCAACAAAATACCAGTTTTGAATCCTACTGGTATTACACTTCCTCATAGATGTAGTAGTCTTTAACAGATCTTGTTTCTTTGGTTATTGAAGTTTGAAAGTAACATCTTGAATTTTTTGCGAATATATGTAAAAGAGTATTCTTCAATTTTTATTTATTGCAGATCCCTCACATATTCTTGCAGTGAAGACAACTTTGCATTTATCTACAGTGCCAAAATCACTTATCTATCGTGAGGAAGAGCAGAAAAAAATATTTGATTTCTGCAAGACATGTATAGAAAAAGAAAAAGTTGGAAGTTTGTATGTATGTGGATGCCCAGGAACTGGAAAGTCTTTGCTATTGGAGAAAGTCAAATCACTTTCTGTGGAATGGGCTAAAGAGGTGCGTTGAATTTCGTTGCCATCATTTGTGACCTAGATACTAAATTTATTGTTATAATTTATAAGGTCTCTACTGAAGTATAAAATAGTTCCGTGTATAATAGGAGGTGTTGTTCTGTGTATAATAGGTATGTACTTATTCATATATATTCTCAAATTATTTTTGTTCTCCTCCAACAATAAAGGAAATAATTTGAGTATTGAAATTATAACTTAAAACAAGGACTCCAAGAGTTAATTAAAATTTGCTTTTTGTATCTTATTGAAACTAGGTGTTGAGGCTATGTTTGCTGACTTGGGCCACTTTAATAAGAGATCCATCCAGGTATTCCACTTATTATAAAATAAATGTCTAACTCAGCTATAAATAACTTGTTACAAATGATTAAAGTTCCACTGATATGGAAATTTTGGATTTTGAATTGTAGGTTGCTTACTCTACCTTGGTATACCTTGCTCTGATTATCACATACACTGGGAAAACAACTTATCTGATCAAGCATCCAGGAGACATGAAGAATGCTTTCTACATCTCATTTCCTACTCCAGTGTATTGGCCAATGTTTATTATTGGCACTCTAGCAACCATTGTTGCTAGTCAAGCATTGATCTCAGCTAGTTTCTCAATTATAAAACAATCCATGGCTCTTGGTTGTTTCCCTCGGATGAAGTTGGTACATACCTCACAAAATAAGGAAGGCTGAATCTACTCCCTAGAAGTCAACTATCTGCTCATGGTTATATGTATTGCTATCATTGTAGGGTTTAAGGGGGGGCCAGAAATTGGAAATGCCTATGGTAAGGATTATTTTTTAGATTCTACTCTACTTTTATTGAATTTGAGTGACACAGAAAGTTATTTTCATCTGGCTGAGTAAAGAATGAAGAGATATATCTTAAACACTAGGCTCTTGCTATTATCTCATTATTCTAGTATATAACATGGCTAGTGTGCTTCTATTTCTCTCTATTTATTGAGATACAATGCTTTGGATATTGGATATGTAGGAGTTACTGTTATTTGAGTCATGTTCATTACAACGTGCCTAGTGAGCTTGGTGATGCTACTTGTTTGGAACATGCACTTTCTACTTATATTGCTATTCCTTATTGTTTTTGGTCTCATTGAAGGAGTCTATCTCTCAGCCGTGCTCAACAAAGTTCCACAGGGAGGTTGGGTGCCTTTTGTAATTGCAACATTATTTGTGGTTACAATGTTCTCTTGGAACTATGGCAGGCAAATCAAGTATAAATATCTAACAGAGAGAAAAATAAGCTCAGAAGACCTTCTTGCACTCATTGCTGATGCGGGAACTCGAGTTCCAGGAGTGTGTTTCTTGTGAAGTGACCTTATGTATGGATTTCCACCTATCCTAAGGCATTATGTGAGGAATGGGGGTGCTCTTCATGAAATTCTCATTATTTTGACCATAAAAGTTGTTCCAGTAACAACAGTATTGTTAGAGGACAGATTTATAGTAGGAAAACTTGGGCCTAAGGGTGTATATAGATGCCTTGCTTAGTATGGTTACAGAGATATCACCCCAAACATGGAAGGACAGGAATTTCTGAACCAAGTTATCGAAAGCATAAGCGAGTGCATTAAAAATGAAGAAGTTGGGGATGGCTCAGATGATTATGAAAGAAATTCAGCTATAGAAAATAGCTACTCTACTACTGCACAGGAGGAATTGCAACAACTAGAGAGGGAGAGAAATGTAAGGGTTGTGTATGTTTTGGGGAAAACCACACTGAGAACTTCTAAAAGCAAGGGTTTTCTTAAAGGATAGATCATTGATTTGTATGAATTTTTGCAAACAAATTGCAGATCAGCCATTTCTACAATGCGAGTACCACCTAAACAACTACTTCAAGTTGGAATGGTATATGAACTTTAGAATTAATAAGACACAAATGATAAAAATAAAATGGTTTTGCCAAGGCCAAGAAGAGAGACTGTGGTGATAAATAGGCAATTGGTCTGTACAGTTGCAATTATGTTGAGTTTGTTTGTTAACATTTTATGGTTTAGCTATATAATTGCATTTTCGGCTGATAGATGAAGTTTTTTGGTAACTCCCAAAATTCTAGTTGTCCTTTGTCATCCAAAAACTAAAATGTATTTTTTTTCCCAAATATTATTGAAATGTTATATTGGCTTTAAAATTATTCACAAACAGGGATAATCAAATTGAGTCATGGACAATTTTTATCATTTTTAAATCATAATTGACACATCTCATGTTTTATCCCCTATGAAGTCACAAAAACACATTCTAGAGCCCTCCTTGTAGCTATTATAGCAGACACAACAGAAAGCGGAATAAAAATATTATATTGTGTCAATTTTGACACCGAAAATTGAGTGCTTTTATCGAGATAGAAATGGGGAGAAAATGGAGAAGATGGGGGTTAAGTTAAGAGTGGGACCCACGGGGGAAGGACGTTGAAATTAAAGCTTCTAGTGTGCCCGTTAAGCCATTCATAACAGAGAATTGTACATGGAATCAATCATTTTAATTTATGAAACTATATTGATGTACATATATTCATCAATGTCTTAGTTTTTTGTACAACTAATAGATTAACAACTAACAATCAGATCCTAATTAGGTAAAAGTAAAGTTTATAGCACTCACCTCGAGTTTATCACTGCTAGTACTATAAATATCATGCACATCCTATTTGAAATCAACATAATCACCATCATCATTGTCTTCTACTTTTCATTTTGCTTTCATATGTTTGCTCTGCATGTGGGTTTAATCATGAAAGGTTAACATAAGTCAAGTAAAGAATGCAAAAGCTATAAAAAATAATTTCATAATAACTATTATATTACCTCAGCTTCAACTGAACTATGATTGGGCTGCACATTCTTGTCCACTAGTTCATCATGATCACTATCAATATCGGCAACTTTGTTGGCATCAAGGTGTTTTTGTTTTTGTGTTGCTTTGGTAAAATTGTTTTGCATGTAGTTAAAATTGATAAAAGCTTTGTAGAGAGGAAAGGTCATAAAATAATGGTGTGAAAATGCAATATCAACAATGCTATGTGTATGAGAATCAATGCTTAAGGATAGTTTTTTGTATATAAAAATTCATAAAGACATTGATCAAAATGATTCTCTCAACAATGCAAAGCTACATTACTATGAACCAAACTTAACTCATCAATATAGCCTCTTATCTGATATGAATTCATAAAATTATGATCATTCCATGAAGAAACTATAGGCTAAACCAAGGAAGTCAACTGTGCAACTTTCTCAGTGAGACTATGTAAGTGCATCATTATATGTTCATACACTTCATTTGAGTTGACATGATTTGCAGAGGCTCTTACTGGGAGTTCCATAGATGGCTGTGAAGTCGTTGTTGATGAACTAGACTTCCACTTCATACTATTCTTAGATTTATTAGGATCTAGTTCCGTCATATAATTGACAATATCTTCTGCACCTGCTTCTCTATTATTGTTTTCCACCTAAAATACAATGTCAATTTTAACACAGTCAGTTCAATAAAAAAATTAAAATAAATAACATAATTTAAATTAAACCAAAAAGCCATACACTTACTCCAAATTTGTTTATTTTGGCCTGCAACCCGCCTCGGCCAAATGTATATTCAGCCTTAACACTGTCTCTTGCTCTCTTTCCTTTATTACTCTTTGTCAAATATTCTTCAGAATGCATACTTTCTTTCAATTTTTCCCACTGTTTGGGAGATAGAGTGTTGTCTAAACTCTCTTTTCCCTCCATGATTTCTTTTCTGCACATGTATCTAAAATTATTCATTAGAAGTCTCATCGTGTGCTTGTAATATTTTCTCGAGATTTGTCCACCAATAGTGTCAAAGACATTTTCCATTTTTTGTATAACACTCTCCACATGGTGTGGATCTTGCTCTGCAAAATTTGATTTGCAAATATCCAAATGGGCCCTACATCTTACACCCAATTCAAAGGCCCACCTTGCAACATTTTTCCCAATGGGTTCACCATCTCTTGACACCTCAACCAAGAATGGCTTCTTCCCTTCTAGTATCCTTTCTTTTGAATGCCTCTCTGTAGATCTATATAAATCTTGACTCAATTTCTTTCTTTTAACAAAAGTGGACACATCTTCTGTTGAACCACTACTAATAGGTTCACTTTGAGGCACATCAAATGCAAGCGGACTCTCTTCATGACTTTCATTAGGTTGTACATCACCATGTGCTATATTAGGTTCCACATCATCACAATTACCTTTTTCACCAACTACATTTGTTGGATCAAAAAAGTGTTGGCTTTTACGAACTGGCAACTTTGTAGCTTTATTTGCTACTTGTTCTTTCTCTTCTTTTTCTCTGCACTCTTTTTATTTCCTATAAAACCAAAAACAAATATCGTATCAAGTCTTATATACATAAATATTTTGCATATAAAATTTCATTAAATAGTATTAAACAAATAATATACTAATAGCATGAGATTTCCACAATCCATTGTTAAAGAGCTGAATTTCTAGATTTGATTGTGTGTGAATTTTTAGTATCAACGTTTCGGATCACACTCTATGATCCATCATCAAGATATGCAAGAGCCAATTAGTAAATAATATACTAGTTAGTAAATGTACACCTTGCCTATTTGTCAAACCAAGACGTGCAAAACATTCATTATTCTTGGCCACGCGTTCTTCATGAAAGCGCTCATAATCTATTATTGGAATTTCAACATTATGATCACTATCACCTAATTTGTACCTTAAATTATTTCTCCTCATTCCCTGATGTCCAAAAAAACAATAATGTATAAATTCCTTAAATAAGAGGTGATAAGTAGTAGCAGTGGTTATAACAAAGAGGCTATATAAACAAGAAAACAACACACAACTATAAAAGTGGCACATAAAAACTACAGCAGCGAAATAACAGCCAAATTAGAGAAATAGTTACATCAGATTGTTAAAGCAGGTATGCATTACTAGTTTTCTTTAGTTTACTACTTGAGATTCATTGGCCATGCAAGTTATAGAAGAGATTCTATAGGCAATAATATAATTGTTCAGCCTAACCCCATAAGACCCTGAAATTTCTCCTATGAACAAGCTTTGGATCCTGATTGGCCCCTTCACTATGATAGATGTCAATCCTGAGCCTTACTACACTCATATCACCTGTCATACTTACTTGCACTTGGTCCTAATACAATAGTATACATTCTTGGAAAGAGGCTGAATACAAACACAATCAATGTTCCACTCCTTTGGGTAATAGTAGACTGAAATAAGAGTGAGTTCTAGTAGAATAATCACATTTAACTAGTAGCCATGCAAGGCTCCACACAAATCTCAATGGGGTCTGCAATAGAACAAACTGTCCCTGGTGGCCAAACACAACTGAGTTTATAGTCTCATTCCAACAATTTGGTATACAAATCATGTGATCTAGTTTTTGAACTCTAAAATTTTAATATTAGTGTACTTGTCGATTTTTTTTAACATAGTTTTAATCACTTTCACATCAGCACCCATAAATGTATACCACTTGCTGTCTAGATTTTTGTCAATGGCTTTGTGCCAACACTCGTCAAATTCTATTATAGATGCATCATGATTCCATATTCTTTGTGAAGGTAATTTAGTGAACTACACAATTAAAATTTTCATAAATTTAATAAAATCTTGCTTCAAAATTAACCTTCAACTGGTTATTGAACTTTCTGAAACACATTGTGACTTCATGAAGCTATAAACTTGAAGGAGATTTTTTTTTAAAAAACCTGAAGGAGAATTAATATATCCAAATTTATGAATTATATCTCTATAAAACAACATTAATTATCTAGATTGTTACCATTCATATTTGATCAACATTTAATCATTTCCATATAGTGGAGTCGGCAAGATTTTACTATGACTGACTAATGTTTGACAATTTGGATTTGATAAGCAATTTGATGATGCAAAATAATTAAAGAATATTTACCAACTGGTGTCATTTCCATGTAGGTTATGGAGTTTGGAGATTTTACTATGACAATGACCAATGTTTGTCAATTTTGACTAGACTGGATAAGCAATTTGATTCTTTAAGATGATTAAAGAATGTTTACTAACCAGAATCATTGACGTAGACACTAACACTTCCCATGCCAGAAATCTCACATGTGACCTGAAGAACCAAATTAATTCTTTAGTTAATATCTTGATGAAGTGTCAATAGTTTTAAAAATTTTGAGGACAAAAATTTGGAAAAGGTGGCCCACGACTTTTTGTTGTTGTTAGTAGTAGTAGGCTTGAAATTGAGCCTCTTTTACAACTAACTATATAAGAAGAGGTGTTGAGCTATATGAAACTAGCTATTGAGATTACCTAGCTCTAATGAACATAGAAACTCAACTGTCAATTGTCTTGGCTATCTCTTCTTAACAGGGAGATTCAACCTTAACATGTGTATGAAATAAAACGTGCGTCCATGGTTGACTTATGTCATGCCCAGAATTTTCACTTCTGGGCAGAGCACAACATAGTTACCCTATTAAACATAACAGATGCTTTATTATTATTATTTTTGTAAACCCAATACTCTTTAAGGAAAATAATGAAAGTATTTTTGAATCAAATCTGACCCTAACCATCAGTCAACATTTACTTACAAGGAAAATTTTCAAATATAGTTTAATCTTACATTTATTTTTTGAAACACAATTATGCCAGAATGCACAACTATTTAAACCTTCTTATAATGTCATGTTAACACATATCCTTTTTACAACACAATGTCTTCAAATCATTTTTCTTTTATGCACTGAAATAGAGACATTTAACTTCTTATGAGAAATACATATATTTACATCTCCAAATACAAACATCATATTTTAGAAAAGAACATAACAAGAGATCTTCTCCTTTACATTTCTAAGAGGACCAAAACTCCTCCAATACAAGCATATAGCTCATTACAATTTCTTCATGGAGACAAAATACTTCAAGAACCTACAAAATAAAACTTGTGGTATGGCCATGGGAAGCTCACCTCCCAGCCTAGGCCTTTGCAAGGCCACCCCCGAGCTAGGAGAACCAATGCTAACCCAGGTATGCAAGAAACCAATGAGACACATTCAAAACACAATACACACATAAATTTACACCCTCCCATGGATAACACAAGGAGCTTGAAATAAAGCTTCCTAAGGGTGAAGGTGGACCAAGTACCCAAATGGGAGACAAGGCTAGAGATGAAAATGCAAGCCTTAAACAAGGCAACAATTCTTACATACAATAGAAACATAACACCTCTTCACAACCCAAATCAAAACAGCCAAACATGGCTAACACCCTTATGACCCCCAAGAAAAAATCCTTATGACCCCCAAGCATAACAATTCTGCTAGCCTACCATGGACCACATAATCCATGGTGCATCCCTCTCTCCCAAGGAGAGAGACTCTACACCAAGAGGGCTGTCAAACTCCCTTCACCCACAAGGCCACTCTTCCCTCCCAAGGGTGAGTGGGGCCTTGAACAAGAATTCCCTTAAACAACACACAAAATGATAAGAGAAAATACTTGTAGATTTTTACTTCACATTCAACACTAAACATTGAATAAAAATTCATACCATGCAACACAACAAAATGGAAACACTTAAAATCCATACTATGCAACACAAAAAAATGGAAACACTTAAAATCCATACTATGCAACACTACAAAATGGAAACACTTCCTTCATTCATTCATGGAAGCCATAAGCAAGACACCATAATGAAGAAGAAATGAGCTTGAGAGCCACCTAGAAGTTATGGAAATGAAATTTGAAGTAGAGCCCTTCCCTTTTGTTCTTCCTTCCTTTCTCCCTAAATACCTTAGTAGTCTCTAGAATTAGAGAGTGGGTGATAAAAACATAAATCTCTCCAATTTTCCCCTCTATAATCAAAATCCTCCCATTCTCCCTTCCTAGGAAGAAGTGTGAGCTCCTATTGGTCACTCTTCCCAAACCCTCACACATTACTAAAATAAAGGTTCTTTAAAGGATAGTGGCATGGAAAGAAGACAAGGTTTGTCCTCCCAATGAAAGTATTCTTCCCAAGGCCATTCTTCTCATCATGATTTTCGGCCATCTTGAATAAGTAACTTTTTGGAGGCTTCCCAAGGCCTAAATAAGTTATCATATGGTCAAAAATTCCCCTAACCCATAGGTATATGAAGTGGGCTAGTCAAAAATAGGTTAAACTCAACCCTAGGTGGCCATATAACCCCCCAAAAACCTCAGTTAAGATTACATACGAAATTCAATGGATATGACTCCACCTTGGGCTCACAAACCAAGTGGTCCTTATGGGAAATAGAGCTAGGTACCTAGTGGGAAAAAGGTGGGTCCTCAAGCTTTCCAAGTGGACATTCCATGACACATCATTTTACAACAAGTGTGCCAATTGGCACTACATGACACATCACAACACACTTGGAAAGTCCACTTGTAAATCTCACAATTAAATGAATGCAAATGCAGATAAAATACACATCATACACTATACAAAGGAAAATATATTACACTGAGGTTTTGTCTCTTCAATAGATGCAACCTTGGCTTTATAGGATTCACATAGGGGTTAGTCATGATTCTTTGAAAAATTCCATGGCCATGATTCCTGCACACTCAATTTAAACATCAGTAACCTCAAGAAGTATAGTCATTAAAATCCAAAATGCAGAATCAACATTAACATTAAATTATCTATCACACGAGGTACATTCTTTCAGTCTCTATAATCCTTCATCACAATTTTAATCGTCTCTTTAATCATTACTTTCAAATGAACAAATGTAAATTGAATAAGGAGAACATAATCTCATTAACTCAATAAAAAGAAATACATCATCATACTTATACATTATTTTATGGCCAACACACTTAGACCAGTAAGGCATAAACCAACACTATTACAAAATCTACAAGAGTATTTATTTTATGATTAAAGGAATGACCAACGACATGGTTACCAAACACAATAAATCCATGAGAACATCAACTGGTACAATTAATTCACATGTTTCATTACTACCACTTAAAATGTACTTCACGCATCATTCCCAAGCATTCCCAAATAAACCACGATGAGGGGTTTCTTACAAGTCTTATACCTCTACAACTTAAGGCACTAAATATGAGATATTGACATTGGTAGAAACCTCTTATAAAGGAGATTTAGGTGCAGGAGCAATTACAACATTCATATTTCCTATTGCATGTATCATACACCTACATATTTTTTTGAAAATGTTTTTCCAAACAATGTACACTCACCAAAGATGAGCATTCTTGCTGATAGTTAATATCTTGATGAAGTGTCAATAGTTTTAAAAATTTTGAGGACAGAAATTTGGAAAAGGTGGCCCGTGACTTTCTGTTGTTGTTAGTAGCAGTAGGCTTGAAATTGAGCCTCTTTTACAACTAACTATATAAGAAGAGGTGTTGAGCTATATGAAACTAGCTATTGAGATTACCTAGCTCTAATGAACACAAAAACTCAATTGTCAATTGTCTTGGATATCTCTTCTTAATATGGAGATTCAACCTTAACATGTGTATGAAATAAAACATGCGTCCATGGTTGACTTAAGGCACTAAATATGAGATATTGACATTGGTAGAAACCTCTTATAAAGGAGATTTAGGTGCAGGAGCAATTACAACATTCATATTTCCTATTGCATGTATCATACACCTGCATATTTTTTTGAAAATGTTTTTCCAAACAATGTACACTCACCAAAGATGAGCATTCTTGTTGATAAAGACTGATTATATGTTTTATTCATTTGAGAAGCATGTTACATGGTCTTGGAATAGCATTAAAATATCCCAAACTTGCTACAACCAAATACAATGATATAAAAAATGCATGACAGTCATAAAGCACAAAAATTACCTCAGATTATCAACCAAAGATGACATTACAGATTCTCTACCTATGTGCATACTACAGACATCATCAATAACTTTTAATGGCTTCTAGTGAAAGAAATCACATATCTAGGAGGCTGCGATGGCACCAAGAACACCTCAGATAAGATATTATCACTATTTCCAGTGAGAATGGTCCACTCCAAGGTCTGGAAATCACTCAGAACTTCTTCAATAGGAGGTTGTTGAAAAGGTCAGTCAACATATGATCAGAAATTCACATTTGAATGGATTTTGGTAAGTTCTGAAGTAGCTATCTATTCATTTAGTAAGTTATCTGGTACATTTCCCAAGGTGCTTATATGACCTACAAAAGTGACAACTCACTCCTAAAAATCAAAAGCTGCAAAAAAAATAATCTAAAAACTAACTAGGACATGTTGTTATTTTGCTATCAGGATTCAACTGTGTAGTTTTTGAGTCAAACTCATCAACCCATGTTTCATGAGTAGTGGTTCACAAGAACCCATTGCTCATGAGAATGAATGGACCACTTAGCAGTTATTGCATCTAGGTGATGCTCATAGAGCACAAAGGTGTAAAACCTTCAGCAAGTGTAGTGCCTTATTGACTTCTTATGGAAAACATCTCCTACTTACTTGTCATAGTAAAGTCACAGTAAGACTGAATTTTTATTTGTAATTCAACAAAACTTGCAAAAGGTCAATCGGGAGGTTATGACGCTTGGAATATCACGTTGCATCAGCCTATTTCATTGAAGAGTGGAAAGAATCACATTCAACTTTTAAGTGTGACTGTTGGACTGTAGGTTCTCTTCAAAATTACACATTTCAAAATTAAGAACATTGTTGGTCATAAGTTGGTATTCACATTGATAATAGAAAACATGGCTTGCAAGATGTCGATAATTCTACATAAAGTACTTAACCTAGATATGACAACCTTCTCGAAGTTCATAAGAATATAGTTATGCTAGGTTATAAGAAACTAATAATGAGGTTTTTTGACAATAGTGACATGAGTTTTAAATTAAAAATGAACCTGTTATTGCAAAATATATTTGTGGCGCGTCCCAAATAAAGTACCAAGACTAGGTAAAGGTTATAACTTATAACTTATTTCTATCAATGAAAAGTGGTATGGTAATAATGAAAAATATCAAGTTGGACCTTGGAGAGAGGTTCCATTTTAGGAGTACTTTAATATAAGAAATGTTTCAATAACCATATGGAAACACACTAAATCAGTGATTCAAAAAGCTAGCTCTACAATATGTAAATCCACCTGTCAAGTAAATAAAAAAACACATACTAGTGGCAACATACAACTAGAACATTTATACAGTAACCATCTTCAAAAAAATAAGGATTAGTAAACCTACGAGTTTTGAATGGATAGATAAATAAGATGAAGTGTTGGATGGATTTGGAAATGCTTTGTATCACATATATTCTCATCTTATTCTGTGATGCCAAGTTTGCAACACCCTTAGCTTGAGTGATCATTCAAGTCACCATCACCCTCATTAGTGGTTCCATGCTTTCTAGAATTTGTTGAGTTTAAAGTGTTGGCACACTATGGTCAATGTGTTGGCTGTTTATAGTGGGAACCACCCCCAACATGCATTGCCTCTTAGGCTCTTCCCTCTAGGTAGCCCTCAAGCCTCTATTTTCCTTGCCCACTAGCTATGGAATTTGATATTCAATATGCATGCTAGGTTGTCTGTTCCTTGAATTTCCAAGTTGTTAAAAGTTCAAACCCTTTATCACATGTGAAAGTAATAGATCTAGCAGTTTTCCATTTCTTATATCGATCCTAGTTTTTGGAAACTCTAATGGTTGCAGTCATGTAGTCACTACAGTCCATGAAGATTTGTATTAGATTTCTGGATTACACTGTGTGCAAAATTTTTACCATTAACTTTCAGATCATGCTCCATATCAGAATGAAAATTATAGAGCAGAACAATGAGATAAGCATTATAGACTCTAATGGTTGTTCCGGGGGGCATGGGAGGTTCATTAACTTAGTTGGCTTGTTCTGAGTGTGTTTTGTATTATATTTTTGGTTTTGTATGATGCAACTAGTAGCTTCAATTGGCAGGAAAAGACATTCTACAAATAACTGTTATTCCAATCAAGTTTTTTTGACACCCTAGCATTATTGATAAGCATCATAGGAATAGTTTAATTTACAAATAACCACAGAATAAAAGAAACAATAATTTCTAGAAAATAATAATTTCCAAATAACCACATAAAACTTTGTTCAACATTAAATCCCTTGCATTCATATAGCAACTTTGTTCAACATTAAAGCCCTAAAACAAGTATCGGTCTGAAGGTCCATGTCCTTAAAACATAGAATAGTCTAGAAACAACCTAAAAGTCTTAAATAAAAGATCATAAAATTGGCCTCATCAATAATCATCTGCATTTCCAGCAAGATCAGAATCCTGATCACTTGTATCTGCATCTGCTTGATTTTCTTCCTCATCCTCATTTGTGACCTACAATACATTCTCTCTCTCAATTTCTTCATTGGTAATCAAAATATCTTCTTCAAAAAATCCCTCATAATTGTCTTCATCCACTTCTTCAAATATTTCTTGTAAATGAACAAATTGTCCATCAGGCATTACATTGACAACTTCCATAAACTTTCATCTTGAATGAGACTGTTTGAATGACATATGACCAACCTGGGCTTCTTACATCATCAATTAAAAATGATTGATTAATTTGAAGAGGGGAAACATATGGCTCATCTATCTCTGATAAAAATTGTCGTGTATTTGCACGTATAAATCCATACTCATCAAATTGTACTGCAGATGGTCGAATCCATTTACATTTTAATAATATAGGATTGTTTTCACCAAAATCCACTTGAATAATTTCTTGGATGAATCCAACATAAAATTTCTTCTCAATTTCATGAAGAAATTTAGCACTAACAACACAATCACAATTTTGTCTTTCCTTTGTCCTTTTCTTCCACTCTTAAATGACTGCCATAAGCCCACATCCCACTAAAACGTATAGCCCATATATGTGGAGATTGTGAAAGATCACTTTCCTCTATTGTTATATATTGACCTTCTTCTTTTGCATCATTGATTGCATTAAAAATCCATTCTTCAAATTTTGGAAAAGAATCGCCTCCAATAAAATTATGACATCTACGCTTTTGAGGTTGATGTTGCATCCAAATTTGATTCTCTTCTTCATATTTTCTACATAAAATAATGACGTACAAATATTAAGATTAATAATATGAATGTGTAAATGCAATTGAGTAAAAAAATTAGTTTAATTTTTTTAACCTGCGCCACTTGTCAAATGAAGATGTGTTTTGAAGAATAAAGGCATGTATTGCACTTCTTTCTTGATATGAGAGCTTGAAGCGACTTCCATTGCCTTCTAATAGTTCACCTGCAACTCTCTCATCTTCTTCATCATCCCATACACGATGATTGACATTTTTAAAATCCTTCATATATTATGTGCAAAACCCCATGGCGTCTTGCATTGAATATCCCTCAGACATGTTGCCTTCTAGTTTTTCCCTAGTACGGAATATTTTTTTCAAAACTTTCATATATCATTCTATAGGATACATCCATCTCATTCTTATTGGACCACAATACTCTAGTTCATATTCTAGATGTATTAAAAGATGCATAGAAATGTTAAAAATTACTGGTGGAAATTCTTGCTCCAATAGACAAAGGACTTCAACAACCTCCTCTCTCAAACTATCAAAGTTTGAAGGATCTAATACATGTAAACTCATTCTCTTTAATATTAGGCCCAACCTTATAATTGCCAATCTTGGCCCCTTTGCCAAACCTAATATATTTACCACAATAGGTAAAATATTCTCAATTATGACATGATAGTCATGGGTATTGAGGCCTCTTAAGCCATTAATGTCAGTTTGGCTAATAATGTTTCTACTCACATATCCAGTGGGAAAGCATATCTGAGACATCAACTGTAAGAATTGTGCACGTTGTTCCTTTGTCCAGACATAAGGAGAACTAGGTTTTCTATATTTTTCATTATCATATTTTTAACCCAAATATTTCGACGAATCTTTATTTCTCGAAAGTCTTCACGAGATGAAATAGTATCAAAAGAGCCAAAAAGAGTTTCTATAATAGCATAAGCTATATTTTTCTTAGTATGCATAAAGTCAACAGTATGCTTGATGGCTATATCCTTAAAGTATGGCAACTTATACAATATGCACAACCATTTTACACCACTTTCATTATATGGATCATATCTACTTCCAGCAATCCCAACATTTTCAATAAATGACATTCTTTTTAGTGCATTCTCAACAATGTAATCACCTGTTATTAGCAATGGCACTTCACGATTCTCTTCTTGACCATTGAAACGTGTTTTTTGTCGGCGATATGGATGATCCATTTTAAGGTAAGCACAATGTCCACAATAAATACACTTACACAAATTTCTTGAGTTCCTCACAAAATCCTTAAAGTTGCAAGCAGGACATCCATGGTATCCATGAACAGAGAGACCAGACAATGTGCCATATGCAGGAAGATCATGAATTGTAAATAATAAGGAAGCTTTTAAAGTGAATTTGATTGAATGACCATCCCTTAAATGCTAAAATGCTTCAATTCCATTCCACAATTCCATTAGCTCATCATATAATGGCTCTAGATAAGCATCTATTGTATCTGAAGTCACACTTTTCTTTCCCGGTATAATCAATGATAACATTAAGAAAAATGGTTTAGTTGCTAACCATGGAGGCAAGTTATAATTTATTAGAAACACTGGCCAAGTTGACCATTTGGTACTCTGATTTGAGAATGGGTTCACCCCATCTAGAGCCAAACCCAACCTTATATTACGAGGATCTTGAGAAAAATCAGGCCATTTTTTATCAAATTCCATCCATGTCTTAGAGTTTGGAACATGTCATTGTTTTCCATCAGTGCTCTTATTTTGGGCATGCCACTGCATAAGTTTAGAAATGTCTTTGCACCTATACATTTAGAGTAATCGTGGGATTATCAAAAAGTGGCGAAGAACCTTTCTAGGAACCATAACTGATTTCAACCCTTGTCTATACCTCGCTTCATGACATTTCAGACATTCACTCTCATTTGCAAGATTTTTATGAAATAATACACAACCATTCACACATGTGTGGATATTTTCATACCCCAAGCCGAGCTTACTGATTTGATTTTTACATTGACTTCATTGCTTTGGCAATGTGGAGTCAGCTAGTAATAATGAACTTAATAATGTCAATAATTGATCTACACTCTCATTTGTCCAATGATGCACCACTTGCAAGTTAAGAATTTGAAGAATTGTTGTCAAATGGCTTAACTTGCAATTAGCATAAACAAGCTTTAAAGCATCCTCCATTGACTTGGCCCAATCATCATTTAGACCCTCATTTAGCATTCTATCAACTTCAAACCCTTCGTCAAACATTTTTGTCTCTTTATTTATGTTTGTTTCCCCTTCATCTCTCATTGTCTGCAATTCTATCATAACTTCATAATAATTGTAAGCCCAAGGGCTGATACCACTGTGCCCATATCTTATCATATGTCGATAAATCACATTTCTCTTTTTCACCTTTCCACCAAGACAATTTTTACATGGACATGGATATTTGTCAATGTCCCCCTCATCAGCTACTCTCTCATCATATGCATGATATTGATCCGTAGTCAACCTATGATGTTCATCCATCTGTAATATTATGCATTCCAATAATAATTTAGTTTCTAAATTAAAGAAAAAACATCAATCTGAAAATAGAGATGCCGAAACATTGTTTAAAGTAGTCACTTTTAGTAGAGACCATAAAAGAAAGAAGAGGATATAATGATTCATTGTTCTAACATCTATCTTATATTCATTTGAAGTTTACCTAGTGAGAATGGAATATGTCTATGTTTTAGGTTTCAAATTACCTCTGAATTTGTTACAGAGGGCCTTGCTAACTTCAAATTTGTTGCAAAAAACTCTGAATTCCTTGCCCGCCTTTTCAAAAGTCTCCAAGTCCTATCTAAACAAGCTTTATCACCCATGCAAGTGCTTCAATACCTGTCCATAAGAATAAAAAATGTTAACAACTATGATGAGTGTGTATTAACAACTTATGAATCAAATTAAAGATGAGTGGAAAATCATTGTAAAAACTATATCTCAATCATAATATATGGGCCTATGCTGATATACAATAAAAGATTGAGCATGTTATCATCATCAATGAAATTATGGAGACAAAAAGAAAAATTCAACAATATGTATTAAGAGGTGCAAAAATATTGGGCATGATGACTACTGTAGCAGCAAGGTTCTGGTAATGATATTAGAGGAGGCAGTAGAAGTCTTGGAAGGTCAGTTGTTAGCTTGCCTAAATCCTCACATTGAGCATCCGATTCTCATAGGAAATTACTTGCAACTCTAACATTCTGTTGCTTCTTCACAACTTTCCCTTGAGTAAAACTTCAACATTTATTTGTTTGAAAGATTGGTGACCAGTAGAATATAATATAAAACACTAAAGTACAAAGGAGAATGAGGCATTCAATTTCTTATCTTCTCTCAGATTTTTATCCCACCAATGGAGATCATAGATGTGTATATTAGAGGGGTTATGAGATGTGTTATAAAACAAACCCCAATCCACAATCCCAATAGTTTGAACCATTAAGCATAAATAGGAAATCTTTATTGCTTCTTGATGAAATCAACCCAAAAATTGCAGTTTAATAATTTTTCTCTCATCAAATACAATGTTTAGAATATTTTTCAGTAAAGACCAAATTTATTTTTTGCAGTTTTTGCTAATTCTTCTCTAAAACTACAACTATCTAATTCTTTATGAAATGTCTTTGAAACACCTCCAAATCTGCCTGATATCCTCTCTTAGAATGCCATGACCTACAGCTAGATGAAAGGATACTTCAATTGAAATTGTAATTAATTCAATTTTGCACAATGACGATCTTGTGTGAAATTCTATAAAGAATTATATTTGGAGGCATGTCAGCAAATTTGGATTCACCTTCACCTCATACAATAGGATCCTTATATTGTTTCTTCTAAAGCTCAACTTTATTTTGCATTAACAAAAAGCATGTATTAATTAATGTACTATAGTATTAATTTGTTCAATGCTAATACATTGCAATTAAAAAAAGAGATAATAGCTTTGCTAAAAATATCAGGAAAGAAAATACAAATTATAAGTTGAAATAACTCAATAAATGGACTTATTGATACTAAGGGAAGGTGTTATGGTTAGGGTTAGGATTTCTTATGTTTTTCTTTTTGCACCAGGTTTATCCAGGGTCCTGCTCCAGGCCTCTGGATTCTGCCCTGCTTCAGGCCCCTGGATTCCTATACAAGAGACCTTTGGCCTCAATCCAAGTACATCTGAACTGAGGCCAAATCTAGAGACACAGGACAAAAACCTGGGCAAACCCAGATCTAGATCAGAACTTGATCCAGATTGGGTTCAGCCAGGTTTGCTACAAAACCCAGTAAGATAGAATTTTATGGTCAGGACTAATGGTCATAGATTATTTTTAGTGCTATTTCATAAATAGTCAGAGCCATTCAACAAATTTTTAGTGCTCTATTGCATGTAAGGTGCATATGAAGAAGTGACACTCTCTGGATATCCATCTATTACCACCACGATCTGATAAAGTGATTAATGCAGGGTTTAGAACATTAGAAACATTAACTATATCCTGCTTTGAGAAGATGAGAAAAGGTATATTTGTTTGGTATAAAAATTACTATCACTAGAGTATGTAGATTGGAGGATGTGGGTAGTGGAACAAAAGATGGATCCCCTTAATTATATCAAAGTCTCCTAGTTTTTCAATGTTATCCTCACAATTTTGGTCTTTAATCTTCTATAAATCTGAGCCATTCTATAATAGTGTTATACTAATAAAGAAGTTGCCTATGATCTTGAAATGTCTAAGAAGAATACATTTGGTAAGACATGGAATTGTGGGATGTTGTTTTGGTAAATGATGAATTAATGAGTTTCTGATCAATTCTTGGTTGTAATATTCATTACATGTGATTAATCACTAATTGTATTGTTATTGCATAAACATGGCGGCTCATGATAACCGACCTAATCACATTCTGTTTACCATTAATTATGATGGTAAGAATTAACAAGGGCGGTAGCAGTTCATTGTGCCCCTTCAGCAGTTACAAATAACCAAAGCTGATCAGCTGTGAGAGGTGTGTATGAGAATTGATCTTATATAACAAAGTCCCTTGTGGATATTGCTCAAGTAGAGAAAATAGTTGCTAGCACAACCTTCAATACTGTGCAAGCATTATTATTGTTATGCACCAGAGAAGACACTAGACAAGAGCATATAACACTATTGCTATATCAGGGATGACTCCAGAATAGCAGATTGCATGATTAATATCAAGAATATCAGAGATGACACTTTTTTCCATTTGATTATCCTATCATCGCAGCATATGTAAATTATTGTTTATCAGAGATGGCTCCCAGGGTATGTGCATATTCTATATTGTGAAATTAGAGACAGCCATTGTGGCATTGAAATTATAGTTGTATATATATTTATAAACTTTGTCTTCATCTCATAATTCATTGTTCATTGCATATTACTATTGCATCATAAGACATTGTTCACTTTCAATATCATTGCACCTGCACATTACATCCGTTCTTGCTTCATAATTCATTAGTGTTGATCATGACACTATGTGTGCTTTATTTGACATTGAATGTCCCTATACGCTTTGGAATCACCTTTGGGAGATCCTTAGAGATCTCTCCTCATTCCTCTCCATTTGTAGAGGATCTTGTAGAAGATTGTCTTAATCCTCTTGCAGATGGAGATTGCATACCATATGATTGTGGTACTCTTGTGATGCTTGAGTTGATTGTAGATCTTACATGCTCGAATGAATCAGAGACTTGTATCTTAGTTCTCACTCCTCACATTGAGACACCATCTCAATATTCATCTTTTATTGTTCATGATCAGATTTGTATATAAGTTTTAGATTTTCATGTTGTAGTTACAAAGATATGAGATGAAATGCTCACCAAACTTATCATGCAAAATATGTAAAACATAAGCATATATGCATCCGTAGAATTATAGTTTTCTGAGCATCAGTATTGTAGTAATGAATATTAATAACAGATATACAATCTGAATTGCTTTGATATCAGGAAATTATATTTACATTCAAATCCTTCCATACTTAAGTAAGATACAGAGTTACAGACTAAACACAAGACAAAAACCTGGGCAAACCCATATCTAGATCAGAACCTGATCCAGATTGGGTTCAGCCAGGTTTCCTACAAAACCCAGTAACATAGAATTTTATGGTCAACACATAAACTTAAAATAAAAATGGCATAGGTTTATTATCATTGATTGGCTTTTTTGCAAGATGTAGTATTAATTGTTTAGGCTTCAAAGGATTGTGTGGCAAAGACCTTGAAAAGGATAGAGGAGAAACTTCATGTAAGAGTATTGAAGCACTTACTCTATCTGATGCATGTATCTGAAAAAAATGTTCAAAGACGTGTTGCCTTGGCCCTTGCTCATCTGTGTTCACCCGATGATCAAAGGATGACTTTTGTTGATAAAAATGGTTTAGAAGTACTTCTAGGTCTTCTATCACCAAGTGCAATCTCAAAACAACAGCATGATGGTGTTGTTGCATTGCATACTCTAGCAAAGAGGGCTGCTGCATAGTCTCCAATAGATGCAACTCTTCCACCTCCAACACCTCAGGTGTACTTGGCAGAGAAATATGTAAATAGTAAAACATTGTCAGATGTTACCTTTCTAGTGGAGGGTAGGCAGTTCTATGCTCATAGGATTGCACTATTGGCATCATCAGATACATTCTGTGCCATGTTTGATGGAGGCTACAGGAAGAAAGAGGCAAAGGACATTGAAATTCCAAATATAAGCTAGGGAGTTTTTGAACTAATGATGAGATTTATTTACATAGACATGGTTGATGTTATGACAGATGTAGCACAATATCTTCTTAGGGTTGCTGATCGTTATCTCTTATAAGGACTTAAACTTTTAAGTGAATGCGCAATTGCACAAGTTTGATGGGCAAAAGTTTTGTAAAATCTTGGAAATGTGAAATGTGCTACAGAAATAAATTGTATAGTTGATAGAAACATGAACAATACCATTAGAAAAGCATCTAAAGCATGCTTTCATGCCTCAAACTATTACAATAGAGTGCTTCACTATAAATTGTAGGGAGTTTGTTTGGGATTCTAATTTCTATTCTTATTTATATCAATTAGAACAAAACCCCTGGTTTAATCGAAAATCAATTTTTGTTGTAGTCTCTTGTAAATAAGTGCTGCGAAATGATTTTGGTAAAGCAAATAGGATTAACAAAGGACCAAAAGATAACAATCAGTAGAAGTTAGTTTGCGTATTTGAAGACAAAAACTAAAATTACGGAACACTGTTTGACAAAGAGGAGGGGCATTCCGAGAATTGAACTCGGGACCCCTCGCACCCTAAGTGAGAATAATACCACTAGACCAAGGTTAAAAGCACAATAAGTTGTCACCCTTTTATAAAGGAAGAGGCTAACAAAATCAAAGCTGTTCAACTTCAATAGTATAAAAATGACATTTATGTTTGGAATTTTAAGATGATGTAAACTAATTAAATGTGATAAAATGGATGAAGTTTATGATTAATATTTTTAATATGTTTTTTGAATAAGAATTGATATGTTTTTTTAATTTTTAAAGATGATTTTTCAGCTGCTAAAAAATGCTAAAAATTAGGGGTCTAGTTCCCACCAAAAAATTATATGTGAATAAACATAGTTTCTCCTAATTTCAAAATATGTCATAGATGACATATATATCTAGTGCATAAAGAAATAAAAATTGGTTTGTGACCTATATTTTCTCTTTTATAACAATTCAAATTCTAAATCACTAAAATCGACAATTTTCATCTCGTAACATATTTTTCATAACAAATCTATCCCAATCAAAAAAAGAAATACATATTCTTGAAGAGGACTCTCTCCTCTAGTGCACCATGTGTTTTTAAAATTTATTTAATATGATTTACTATTTTTTTCTTTCTCTGAATCAACATGTCCTTGACTGTTAAAATACCTACTTGTAATATTTTTTAATTGCAATAAACTATGTCTAATTAAAATACTATAAAATCTATATGAGGATATTCTTGACTCTAATCTCTACAAAAGGGTATTTTTTAATTTAAAAAAAAAATTCATTAAAAATATTAGGATTTATTGAAATGCCACTTTTCTGAAATAATTTTATTTTTATGGTAATTGGACCCAAAGTGGTATAAAACATGCATTTAATAGATATTTCCAATTGGAAAAGTCAAAGAACTTATCTAACTTAGCTATAATGAATCTACTAGACCATATGTTTGACCAAAATTAATTTTTAATTAGAAATACTAAACTTCAGCTGTGCTGATAAGTTAGCCAAAAAGGTGACACCTGAATGTGCTTTTACCCCCAAATCCCCTCATGTGCATAAATTTTTTCAGACATTGAAATTTCTAAGTTTACAATAACTTATGAAATTTTCTACAATAGAATCCCTTTGAGAACACAAGCCTATGTACGGATTTTATTACAAGTTTTTGTATAGTTTAGGCGCGTTTGAATTGGAGTAGTACTTGGATGGGTGATCTCTGAGAAAGTTCTGGTGCTTCACATTATCACCTAGATGCAATGAGTGCTAAGTGTTACATTCATTCTAATGAGAGATGGGTTCTTGTGAATCACTACTCATGAATCATAGGTTAATGACTTTGACTCAAAAACTACACACTCAGTTGGTTAGAGTGTGTGGCTATTAACCACAAGGTTGGAGGTTCAAGCCCTCCTTCTAGTGTTTAATTCTATTGTTTTCCATTACAAAAGCAATTTTGGAAAACGTGAGCAGTGAATATTTGAAGAGCGTACAGTTTTAATGCCCAAAGTTGTGTTGCCTCCATAGAATAGAGGTAGGTGCGATTTATTCATAAGCGAAAGGTCACGAGATTGATCCTCGCTGGGTGCTCTTTCTTCCATGTTAACTCCCTCCCTCACTAGATTAGATGAGAATTAGCCAAAAGATCGACTTCTTTGCTTCGAAAGATTTGAACGATTTTGTTAGTGGTAAGATTTTATTTCTTATGCCCAAATGATAAATTAAGTTTGTATTGATGAAAAATATGAAAACTATGAAGCCCATCTTTCTGACTTTGGGTTTCATGAACTCATGAACCAAAGTTCAAAGAGTGCAATGCTAGAAGCCTCTGCTTCTCAAGGTTACCTAGCACCTGAACTCCTCAAGTTGAAGAAGCCAAACACAAAATCAGATACATACAGTTTGGGTATCATTTTACTTGAAATTCTCCATGCATGCCACACTTAATAGACCCCATCACCATCATGCAGGGATGAGAACATGAGCAAATAAGGATCGATACAAGGTAGATGAAACTCTTGGTTGTTTCTTTTCCATGTATCCTCTGTCACCCATTCTGTAACTTCTCATCAAATTGTATATAGTTCAGTTGAAAAAAAACAATGCTAAATTCCTTCTTTTTTATTATAGTTACCTATGAAATTATAAATAGGAATTTCTTGAGCATCTTAGAATGCCAATGGGAAGAAGATAGAAAAACATGATGATATGAAGAAATGAGTGTGTACCAGGAGCTGCAGGATTCATCGGATCTTGTCTTATAAAAAATTTACTAAAATTTATATTTAGTTTTTCAAGCATCCTATAGAAAACCCAGCTAAAAAAAGTCATCCGCTATCCCTTCTGAGAGCCAAAAAAAAGGCTCAATCTGTTCAAAGCGTATCTTTTGCAACATCACGGACAAAAAACCCTATATGCCATAAGCTAGAAATTAAACCACGGAAACAATAATAAATATTAAAACAACCACCATTAAAATTGGTTTTACTTAGGGTTTATCTTTTCATCAGTTTTCCAACTGAACTTATACAATTTGAAAAGAAAATCTCATTAGGGCTTTTCATATCATATGTAACTTTGCATGAATTCCTTAATAACGGTAAACCTTGTCTTCAAATGCATCAATCTATTGTTTTAATTTTACAGTCTTGAATGGGCATACATTTAAGGAATGCATTGGGTACCAACCTCAGTGTCATGATAGGAACCTATTGGTGCAATTCTTTGGACAAGTCGCCCCTGTCCACTACATCCAGAAAGAAGAGCAACTCATAGAAATTGTGTGTCCTTCAAAGAGAAAATGGGATCCAATACTGAAGTTGCGTGTAACTGAATGAGGCCAACAATAATTAGCAAATTCTAAAAACAATTCGCACTGCTATTCCTCTACCGCGCCTAAAATGCATGTCTTTTTTGGTTCTCTAGTCCACGAAAATGCATGTCTTTTTTATCTTAACTTTTAATTTAAGACATTTAAAACAATTTTAATTTTTAATTTAAAATATAAAAATAATAATTTAATTACTTAAGACAAAATGTTAATTTTCTCTTAAAATAATGTCTTAAAATGCCCTCCTATGTAGTAGTGCTAGGCCCCTAACATTCCCAACACAACTTTATATGACATTAAAATTTGGATATTATTTTATTTATTAATATTTTTATTTTATAATATGTTTAATATTTATTAAATAATGATATCTATTATTTAATATATATTAAATATGTTATTATTAATAAATTATATAATAAAAGAAAAAATTGCATGATGTATACATTGTAATCAACTTTAATTAAGTGATGGAGTTATAAATCGCTTAATTAAAGTTGAAATCTTATATGAAAATTGGTTGACCTTGAGCATTTAGAGTTCACTTTTGCATGGTAGGAAATAAATTTTAGACTTTGAGTCTAATACACCTTGAAGGGGTGCATGTTTGGCTCATTTTTGAAACAACTTATGTTTTTAAGACTTTTCATAACAAGACATAAATGATGAAAATATTTATTTTCATTATTTGAATAAGTCAAAATATTATCCAAAACTAGTAAAGTAGAGTTATTTTTAAGGCTTTGATCACCTTGGTCATCAATTTCATGTATGTGGTTGGAACTTTAGTGAAAGCCAATGTCACTACTTCAAACTCCTACTATCCATAATATACTTGAAGGTTGTTTTGGAACATCATTGTCACAAACCCTTATTGGATTATGACTTCACCTACGATCAAGCTTAGAAAATATTGTTAAGCCCTTCATTCGGTCAAAGATATTTAAAGGAGTAACAATCATTCATTTAGCTAGTTTTGGTTGGGTGACTAATTATTTAGTCATTTTTGTTTTGATGGCTAATTATTAGTGATTAATTATTTAGTCATTTATTTAGTCATTTTAGTTGTGATTTTACCCGATGACCAAATTGGTCATTTATTTAGTCATTTATATTTGTAGAACATGAACAATTTTAGTCACGTGACTAAAAAAATGGTAGAACATGATCAGTTTTAGTCACGTGACTAAAATTTTTAGTCACCTGGTCATTTATTGCCCAAATTCTACTAGTGAATGTTAGAGGATTCTTTGTCTTGGTTTTCATGTCTGGCCCCACTTTTGTTGTGTCAACTATTGGACCTACTTGGCCGTGCACAATCAATCCATAGTTGCCCCATGGTTGTAATAATTTGTTCTTGAAATTTTTGTGCATCATTTGTTGTTGTTGTGCAAATACTGTCAAGAAGTCATTCAACTGATTATTCAACTCACGATGAAGGTATCCATTCCTTCTCTCTCCCATTTCTTCTTCAAATGGATTTATTTCCTCTTCTTCTTGTTTCTCATACCTACTCCTTGAATTGTATCTGTGTGATTCAAACCCTTCAGAGTGCATAGAGACATGCAACTAAAATCTTTGTCATGCACTAGTAAAACACACAAGTTGGCAAGTTCACTATACTTTGATGCCACTGAAATATTCCTTTCTAGTCATAAACAATCAAGATCCTACTCTAAAGCATGCAACAATATTTCTTAGTTTGTTTGTAAACCTTGAGATTGAATCGAACAAGAATAAACATAACCATAAAGAAATTTATTGTTTGAGATTGTTATTTCCCTTATTTCTTACATCAAGGGTTTCCAAACACTAGTTGAGAAAGTAGAATACCCTTGATAGGATAACTGAAATTAAAGTGCTTTCTTGAAATACTAGAACCTAGTAGCTTCCCATATAACACATCCTGAGTCACAGTCCATGCAGTTCTAGGTATAAATCTAGAACACCATGAGACATGATTATGTCTAAGACTTTGTGTTGTTAATGTACAGATCCATTGATGATCAGACCTTGGATAGTTGTCCAAGTTGTTATCATGGGGTTTTCATCCCAGAGCAGGCAAAGAGAGATAATAAAAATCAGAACATAAAAATATGAGCCACCTTAAGTCTTCCTCCAACCTTAAGAAGGTAACCAAACCTAAAATCCACACCCACCCTAATTCCTATAAATCTAGTGACTCTCTTAATTAATCCAGCTATAATACTTTACCTTAAAAGTATTCATCAATTATGTATTTATTGTCCCTTCCATAAAGCATAAGGAATTTAAAGAAAAAGTTTGTAAATTGAATTGCAATGACCCCATCCTCATGACTGAAAATTAGGAGTCACTTAAGTGAACATGGACCCCGCCACCTTATTGAACACAACCTCCTCTTTATTCACTAAAAATTGACTAAGTGATGGAGGAAAACATACACTTAGCAAGTTGTTTACTAAGCTACTACAGAACTAGAGAGGGGACATGACACACAGATATCACCTACTGGATTTGGGTGGAGAGAAGGTCGATATGCTTATGCTTATATGAAAAATATTCAAAGAGGATTTCTTAGTTGATGACATTGATTCTAGGGATTTTGAAAAAATTGGGGTTGGCATTCCATTGCAAGGTGATCTCCCTAAACTTTTTCATCAAGACTCAAATATCATTTACCAAACTTTCATCATGAATTTGGATGATAAAGGCTTAGCTAGGCATATGCGATGGGCAATTGTGGGTCAAGACTTTATGCAAAAGTGGAAATTCATTGATGTGGATCCAAAATTCAAATGGTTAAATGATTTTGTGAAAGTGATCTTCTTAGAATCTTTCCATGAAGAATGAGTTTATGTCAATGTCTTCTTTTTTGGCTTTTTGGTGAAACATGAATTAAAGATCTACACTATGGGGCTATCTTCGGGTATTGTTCATGGTAGGTGTGGGTTGTTGCCTTGTGAAGTGGGTTACCAACCAAAGTTGGTTTTTCTCATGGGTTAACAATAAAGATAAGTTCATGGAAGAAGGAGGCTTGAGATAGACAATGGTTTTTTGTTTGGTCTTAGGTTCAATATGTATGTTGATCAGGGTAGTCTGGTCTAGGGGGTTATTCTTGGTCCTTTTTTGGTAAGATAGACATTTGGGAACTATCAATATTTTATTTGCATAAACTGTATTGGAAACTTTTTGGAATATAGTATGGACTGAGAGGAGCTTATGTTTTCTCTCTATGGAATGCAAATATATTATAATATTAATACAATTTTCACAACTTTGGTTGTGTTTTACAGATTAAAAAAATGTAGACTATAAGCATCAAATATAAGGTTGACTTTCATAAGAAAAATATTTTAAAATTGAATATTAAATTTTGAAGAAATATGATGCACTAAATAAAATATTCTATGTTTAAAACATATAATTATTTTCCTTTTTTGGATAAGTAGTTAAGATAAAATGTGATATCCCATCGAAATAATTGTCTTTTCAATATGCACTCATTTTTAAAAAGAATTATGAAGGATTTTACATCCACAAATTTGTTTTAGCCACCTAATACGGGAAAAAAGGCCTTAGGTTGAACCTCTTTGGCTAGGAGCTAAGGGCTAAGGGGTATCCACTTGGCCAAATTTGTCCAAGGCACAATCCAATTCTCATCCCTTCTCTCGATGTTAGAGCCTTGCACTCAACAAGACTTGATCCCTAGTGGACTCATTAAGAACCTTCCAACTTCGCCAGTAGACTAAGTGCCCATTGACATTTTAATATTTATTTTAAAGTACATATTATCAAAATTAGGAATAAATAAATCTATGCACTAAAATTTCAAATTTTAAAAACACCCAAATTTTTTGAAAGAAAAATCATAAAATTTACTACATAAGGAGTGGCGTCACATCAAAATTTATTTTTCAATATTTATCAACTACTAAATTATAATATCAATTTCATGTAAAATTATATTTAAATAAATTTTTATTTTTTCTAAAAATTGTAAATGTAAAATACATGGAAAATAAATAATTTATTAGTTTACATAATTTTAAAAATTGATAACATATATGTTACTTTTCAGTGATTCAAGTTAGAAGGTTGGATCAATGTTTTTCATTGCTAGAGTACATAAGGTTATGTCCTAATTAATTAGTATGGACCTATTCAGAAGTTAACTTAGTTCTCAAGTGTTACATATATCTCATTTAGTTTTTGTATCCTAGATTATTTAATATTTGTCTAAGGTATTTGTCTCATAGCATAGGATTAAGAAACATGCCATCATCTTGTTTAATCCTACCATTCATCTTGTGTATAAGTAAGACTTGTGTACACTTTTAATCATAGTGCAAAGATCTCAATATCAAGGAAGCTCATTTCTTGCATACTTTACCATGGAAGGTTTCTTGCATTTTTAATGGTCTTAGGTGTTGATCTAATCGTAAACTCCAACATTTGTTCCCCTTATAAAAGTGTGATGTGTCTTTGTACTTTTACCTAAATATAATTAGAAATATGGTACAAATACATGATAACATTTGATAATAATAAGTCACTTCAAGAGGAAAAACATTCCAAAATATTTAAGAACATAATTCACAATATAATATTGATAAATGTTAACTCAAAAGTTTACACCCATGCTTGGAGTATGACCCCCAAAAGACCTTGTATAACATTGAAATAACCTCCAAGTGTGGGACTTATGCTTTGAGGTTGAATCTTTGGAGAAGGTCATCTTCCTCTACAATCAGGATGCACCTAACTACGACTTTTGAGGGAAAGGGGAAGAAAGAATGCGTGAAATTAAAGGGGGTGATGCACTAGATTGAAAAATGGTTACTCTATCTTCCTGTAGCTGCACAAAACACTAATAAAACACCTAAATACACAATTCCTAACTCTAATCTATCTTCCAAGGATGTATGAAGGTAACAACTTATCATATGTTGCAAGAAAAGTAATTTTACAATACAACAACCATAAACAGATCTAACATGAGACACAAACTAGGAAAACAAAACAAAAACATTCACAACAAGGAAAAATAATGCACATGGTAGTAGAATGGAAAGAAAAGGTAAAACTAAGAATTTTATTACTATTAGGCAAAAGAAAATATAGTTGCAGAGCATAACGCTGCTGAAAATAAACCATAGAACAACCCAAAATATGTACAAAGAATTGCCTTTTAAAAATTTCAAGCATAACTCAAATTAACTTGAAGTTCAAACCCCAATCAAGTGGAGTTAGATTATAGAAGGTAGCAATAAATAAATATCAGACCAAAATATGATCTTTGTTACAACTTGATCATGAAGTGACAGGGAATGCCCAAATGAATGCATCTGATAGATGTAAAGAGATAAAATATCTCTATAAATCAATAAAGAGGCATGGAGATGCACTGGCATCATGTTTGTAGAGCCAAAGAAGTCACTCATCATTGCATAATAATCCTAGTAACGTGCCCAAGTTTCAAATAGTCAAATCATAATGCTAGCAAAAAACTATCAGGATAGGATAACATGACATGTTAACCCACCCCGCACACTTGTAAGTAACACCGCCACACTTGAAAAAAAATCCAAGCCACTAGTAAAAAATGTGAGTCATCGATGAAAATATTTGAATTGGAATGGATGGTCCAGATGCGATGCAAAGTCTCTCAATGAAAGATTAAAATATCATCGTCAATGGAGAAAATATTTTAAATTGGATGATTGGAGAGATTTCGCAACAATCAATAGAAGAAAATGGTGAAATTTTTACATCTGGAAAGTTGTCATTCCTCCCTACAAAATTGAAATGGGATAACATGAAATGTTAACCCAGTCATGTGGCGTTGTCCTGTTGACCCTCTCCATATCATGATCTATCATATTGCTTCCTAAAGATAATCACGACATGGAGGGGGTAAACCATGACCATTGATGAAGAATAAAGATGCATGGGCTTTAAAACTTGGGAAAATGTTGGCCCACATCGCCAGATAGAATGGAGCCATGTGGTAGAGCCTAATTGGTTTCTCCATTTCGCAAGAGGTAAAATTTCCTACAAAATCATGAAACAGGGATAACACTATGTGTTATCCCACCTTGAAGATAACATGATAGGTTAATCCACCTAAAGTAGAGTTCAATGCACGATAAATTTCTCAGATCAGTTATTTATGTTAAGCTAAATGGTGGAAAAATAGCCAACATTTCTGGTGACTCAAAGGGGATGCTTGTCTGTTAAGCATGAGATCAGTGGCCTTAAAGCAATCCATTGGGCATGGAGTCACCAATGTTGGAGCGACATGTTTCTTTACTTGTAACTTCATAAAAATCACTTCTGAAACCATCAAAAAAGAAAAAACCTTGCTATCTCTAGGAGGACATAACTGTGCTCGTGCACTTCTTGGAAAACTTAAAAAACCTACTCTACTATCTACATGAAATATCATAAATGATCTTTATTACACACTAGCACTGTTTCTACTTTAAACCAGTAGATTTTGCACTTAGAATCACCATGGTGTTTGATTGAATGCCTTCAAAGGTTGTTGGCATTAAGAAAATACCCAATTCTCAGTGGATAGAACTTGAACTGGGTAACCATCAAACTTATGTAGTTGAATTTGTGTCCCACCAAGTGTGCCAAAAAATGTTAACAAAAAATTTTGTACCCAATCTTGGAGTATGACCCCCAAGCAACCTTGTGTAACATGGAAACAACCTCCAAGTGTGGGACTTGCACTTTGAGGTTGAATCTCTAGAGGAGGTTGACTTCCTCTACAATCAAGATGTACATAACTACAAATTTTGAGGGAAAGGGGAAGAATGAATGCATGAAATCAAAGGGGGTGATGCACTAGATTGAAACATGATTACTCTCTCTGCCTGTAGCTAGACAAAACACTAACTAGGAAAACAAAATAGAAACACTCACCACAAGGCAAAAGAATGCACATGGTAGTAGAATGGAAAGAAAAGGTAAAACTAAGAATTTTATTACTATTAGGCAAAAGGAAATATAGTTGTAGAGCATAACGTTGTTTCAAATGAACTAGAGAAGAACCCAAAATATGTACAAAGAATTATCTTTGAAAAAGTTCAAGCATAACTCAAATTTTAACTTGAAGTGCAAACCCCAACCAAGTGGAGTTAGATTATAGAGGGAAACAATAAATAAATATCATACCAAAATTTGATCTTTGTTACAACTTGATCATGAAGTGACAGGGAAGGCCCAAATGAATGCATCTGGTAGATGGAAAGAGATTAAATATCTCTGCAAATCAATAAAGATGCATGGAGATGTACTAGCATCATGTTTGTAGAACCAAAGAAGTCACTCGATATTGAAGAATAGTCCTAGTAATGTGCCCGAGTTGAAAACAATCAAATCATAATGTTGGCAAAAAACTTGCGAGATGAGATAACACATGTTAACCCACCTCGCACACCTATAAATAATGCAGCCGCGCGAGAAAAAAGATCCAAGTCACTAGTAAAAAATGTAAGTCATCGATGAAAATCTTTGAATTGGAATGGACAGTACAGATGCAGTGCAAAGTCTCTCATTAAAAGATTAAAACATCACTGTCAATGGAGAAAAGCTTTTAAATTGGACGACTGGCGCGATTCCACAACAACCAGCAGAAGAAAATGGTGAGATTTTGCCATCTGGAAAGCTGTCATTGCTCCGTGCAAAACTGAAATGGGATAACACAAAATGTTAACCATGCCACGTGGAATTGTCTCGTTGACCCTTGCCATCCTACGATCCGTCATATTGTTCCTTGAAGAGAATCGCGACATGACAAGGTAAACCACGACCCTTGATGAAAAATGAAGATGCATGAGCTTTAAAACATGGGAAAATGTTGGCCCACATTTATAAAGAAATGATATCTTTCATTTTATTCCCGTGAAGTTATTTGTCTTATAATGGCCTAATTATGGCTCTTCCTTGCCTATAAATTTATTATGTTCAAAGCATGATTATGTGCTTGATTATTTGAGGGAATCAAGGTACAAATTTCTTTAGATTTGTTTAATTTATAGTTTCATATGATTTTTTATGATTTATTATTATATCAAGGGGTCACCATTTTTTTTAAATATTATAATATCATGGTCATAATATATATTTTAATTGGTTAATTATGAAATATCTTTTAAAAAATTAAGTCATAAGAATTCATAAAAATATGTGTTAGGTTAGCAATTGTTTTAAATAGGTGTTTTAGATTTTATGTCAACTTTTCATAATGAATATTTGTAATAGAATAACGAATATTTATGTAATTAAATAAATAATTAGTTAATGTAAATTTAAAGAATTGAAATTGAAATAACAAATATGAAATTAAATTTATATAATTTAAATAAATCAAATGTAATAATTAGATTTGTTTAATTCTATGAAACTTTGCATCTTTTTAGATAAGTAGTGATCCACTAGTTTACAACTTTTTATATGATCAAACTCTACCACCATCCTAACTTTATGAAAAATTATAATATCATAGATCACAATAAATATTTTTGATTGGTTAATAATAAAAATATTTCAAATCTCTTTCTAAGATATAAGAATTCATAAAAAATGAGTTAGGTCAACAATTGCTTTAAGAAGTTGTTTTAGATTTTATGTCAACTTTCTATTATGAATATTTGTAATGGAATAAATTTAAGTATTTAAATAAATAATAAATTAGTGTAAATTTAAGGAGTTGGAATTAGAATAATAAATATGAAATTAAATTTATATAATTTAAATAAATTAAATGCAATAATTGGATTTGCTTAATTCAAGGAAACTTTTGCATCTTATTGGATAAGTCGTGATCCAATAGTTTACATCTTTTTATGTGGCCAAACTTCACCAAGAGGCCACCATCCTAGCTTTATGAAAATTATAATATCATGATCACAATACATATTCTAATTGGTTGATTATAAAAATATTCCAAATCTTTTTCTAAGGGATAAGAGTTCATAAAATTGTATTAGGTCACCAAATATTTGAAAAAATTATTTCAGATTTTATGTCAACTTTTCATTATGAATATTTGTAATGGAATAAAAAGTATTTATCTAATTAAAAATGATTAATTAGTATAAATTTAAGAATTTGGAATATAAATATAAAAGAAAATTTATATAATTTATTTAAATTAAATGTGACAATCAAGTTCAATTTTAGTAGGAGAATATTTGTTAATGATGTGGAAAATTAATTCATTAATACATCAAAATTTAAGATTTTATTTAGTAAATATTTTAAAATCCATCTACTGATTGCACTTTCTTCTACAAATACTTATTATAAACTTATATAGAATTATATAAATAAAATAAATAAATTTAATAATAATGAAATGCTTTTTAAAGGAAAAATGGGCTTTCCTTAAACTTAACTCAAGGTAATTCAATGGACACATTATTAAGCACAATGAACCTAAATGTAGTAACTGTAATAATAATTTTAGGAAAGTAAATATTTTGAAAATAATGAAGATTTTTATAAGAGATGGGAATATTTTGAAAATTACGCATTTGTAACAATATATGCCTTTAATTTTGCACTAGATTTGTATTATATCATAGGAAAACATGTACAAGTCTAAAATAAATTTGCAAGGAAAGTTTGTGGTCCTTTGAATCTAGATTTCTTCCTATGCATAATGAAATTCTACGCTTTTGTTCACTTGGTGCACCTTTATATTGTCTGCCTTTTTATATCTATGACATTGACAATATTTAAGAATATGTAAGAGTTGTCATTACATCACGAGGAGACAAGTTTTATTGGATGAAATCCAAACAAAATATATAAAGTTTGAAGATAATAGGAAAGGACTTATAATTGTATATAGAATATGTGTATTCTTTTTGGTGCATAAAATTGAAATGTATAAATATTAATTAACCATATAATATTCTAGGATGAAAAATGATGTTTGAGACATGAGCTCGGCGTTAACTCAATACGAATAAATATTTTTAAATACTAACACCTAGCATTAAATTTTTTTTAAAATGTATTTAGTTGGTTCAGGAGAAAAAAATGTAGGAAGCTAGTCAATTAAAAATAAATTTCAAATTTTGACAAGGTGAGAGATAAGTATATGATCATAGAACTTTTTAAATGAACAAAAGAACAAGTTTAGGTGGATGATGATTATCTAAAATAGATATATAAATAAAATAGATGAGACTAGATTGTAGAAATAAGTGCATACATAAAAATAAGATAAGAATTACACACGCATGTACTTGTAGAAGATAAAAGAAATCTAAATGTATATAATAATACACCATTTATCTATATATTAAAATATTTTATAAAATATAAAATTAATATATAGTTTTTATTTTATTTTTGAAAAAATGTATATATTAATGAAATAAAAA
The DNA here is from genome assembly GCA_027943335.1 of Chamaecyparis obtusa. Taxonomy (NCBI): domain Eukaryota; kingdom Viridiplantae; phylum Streptophyta; class Pinopsida; order Cupressales; family Cupressaceae; genus Chamaecyparis; species Chamaecyparis obtusa. Next base: position 123,427 of record BSBK01012716.1, read on the forward strand.
TATTACAATAGAATATTCTTTCAAGATAAGAATCTTGAAAGAAAAAATCAAGATTCAGATCAACGATAATAAGGGGTTACAATATAGAGCCAATCAACAACACTTTGAGCCAAAACAAGTACATAATACAAATTATAAAAAGATCATTTTCTCCAAGGGTATCAAGAACAAGCTCCTTTGTTATAATATTCATTGTTGAGAGAGGAAATCCATTGTAGTCTTTGACCATTGCAACCAACTACAACTGAATTAGAGTTAGTTGATTCTTAAGAGCTGAAACTAAATTTCTCTTTCAAGGCCTTAATAAGAGATGATTGTTGCAAAATGACACTAGAGAGTAAACCATGCATTATCACTTATGTAGGTGGGAAGCATTAGGTAAAAACAATTTGCATCAAAGAAATCAAATATATATAACAAGATGCATTACCAGGAGGAAGATCCTTAATAAGAGATGGTTGCTACAAAATGACACTAGAGAGTGAACCACACATTATCACTTTTCTAGGTACGAAATAATTCTAGAGAAAGTTGATTTACATCAAAGAAACTGAATGTATAACAAGATACATTACCAAGAGTATTTTAATATCACATCTTTAGAACAATGCAACCCCAACAATGTTGATATCCACCTTATATTTCTGTTGAAAATATTTGTAATAGAGATCAAAACTAATTGCCAGATTTGTTGGGCATGATTGCACATCCAAAAAGCATTTTTAATAGTCTCTATCTTGTGACAAAAAGGACATCTGGAGGAGTGGGAACAGAGAAAAGTGAAACGTTCTTGAACAATAATTTTTATAGTGGATAATCTACCAAGCTAGCAGATGTGCCTTAGCTTTAGCTTTGGATTTCTAAACTACATTACTCAAGGTAAACCACTTAGACTCAAACCAATTCACTTTTAGTTTCAAATTTAACCTTGATTGTAACTAGATTAGAGGAAGAAGTTAATGATATTTAATATTGAGAGGAAAATTATCAATATTATATCCCGAAAGCCTTCTCCAAACCTTAAAAAATTTTCTTGAGATAGGAGTAGAAAGTTTTAATTCAAGAGATACAGGAACAACCTCAAGAATCTTATGAATTTCATTGATTAGATAAATGGACAATTTGAAATCATTTTTCAGTTGAAAATCACTTTTCAAAGTTAATGACGAGAACTCTCCAATCTCCCTAATTCAATAATCCCCTTTTTGAATAAGGTCTTGTTATGCAAATCAAAATTCAAAGCAAGAGATTTCTAATAGGAGTAAATAAAAAAAAATCACCATATAGATGAAGATGAAAATATCATCTCATGACTAAGATCTTTTCCTTTCCACTCAAGAAGAGGAAACACTTTCTACCAAGCTTTACATATACTTCTAGATCAACTAGAAGCTTGAGGTTTAAAGTATTTTGCAATAAGGATTTTATCTTTCTATCTAACCTCTTTCCAAGATTTCTTTTTTCTTTATTTGTAGTGATTTTGTGTCTAATAAGAGACTTCCATGGATTTTCTCCATGAATACTTCTAATAATCCATTTGATAATGAGGTAGACTCCTTGTGTAAGGGGGCCAATCACTCCCGAACCACTGTTATTTTTGGGTTGAATATAATGAATCCATAAAACAATTAGATGACCTTTTTTGTTATTTACTTTTTACACAAAGGAACCCTTTATTTAATTGTATTATCTACTTTAATATAATTTTGAGAATCCAACATGAAGAGATGTACACATGACTAGTTATAAGAATTTTGTTGGCAATTTGAATGCAACCAACCATAGAAAGATATTTTTTTGACAAAAGATTAAGATTTTCTTTCACATACCAACCAAAGAAAATATCCATATGTTTTGAGAGTTGCCAACTAGACATGATGTGTTCCCTACGCTCACAACACATTGAGACATCTGAGGAACTTCTTGAACAAGGATCGAAAGCTAAGATATCCCTTACATTGAAAGGTTTTCTTAAGAAAGAAACCAATACTACTACATCATATGACAAATTAAATTATTGGCCTAAAAACACAAATGCCACCAAAGATGGCATAGTTGATGCCAAGGTTGCACAACCAATGTTATGTCTCCAAGCAATATATAATATCCCAAATACCAAAAACATTGTACTTTAAAGAGAGAAACCATCATCAAACAATACCAATGACCAACAACATCCTTCAAGATAGCCAAACCCAAGAAGAAATTGTACTCCACTTGCAGAACCTCTTGAGATAGTTTTGAGAAGACCCATATAGTCAAACAACATAAACCTACCAAAAAATTGACATTACAAGCTAGATCCCTTTAATCCCACATGGTGTAATGAAAGTGATTTCTATGATTACCACCATACTAAAGGACACAAAACTACTAATTATTTCCAATTGAAGAACATTGTACAAGACTTGATTGAATGTGGTGAAATAGAAGTTGTTAATAACTCTAGCAAAACTAATAAAGATCAAACTATATTCAAGAACTCATTATAGAATCATGACAAAGGAAAATATTCCTCATTTGAATAGAACAATAAATCCAACTATACCTATGCAAAACCTTATCCCAATCTTTCCATAAACACTATCACTGTTAGAGGCCCAGATTCCAAATGTGATGAACTACCACTCAGAGAACTAAAATTATAGTACAAGGGCCCCATCCAAACTATTAGTACCTTCCAAGTCCTTTACCTCATTCACATTTAAGCGTAGCTTATTCGATCACCTCAAAAAGACCCTCACCTATATTTCTATATTCAAACTATTGCACATATCACCAAATCATAAAATAATTCTAGACAAAGCCTTACAAGAGTCATCAGCCCCCAAGGACATTGATGTGGATGAGTTTCAAGCCATGTTTAGATACTTGGCTACTCCTCACCATGTTTCCTTTACCAAATGATATTTTTCCACACATAAACCTTTTCATAATGATCCCCTCCATTTGGAAGTATATGTCCACCTACACTAAGTCAAAATATTATTAGTAGGTGGTGGAGCTGGTCTAAACATTGTACTCTAAAATTGGTCCAAGATTTAGGACACTCCAAGAGTTATGTATATGTATCCAACAATATTATTATCAGTGAATATGATGATGAAGAGTGTCCTTCCAAATACATCATAACCTTTCCAATCAGAGTAGGACCTACCACACATGATATGATTTTCTAGTATTGGATCTAGAACTTGGATACAATATGCTCCTAGGAATACCATGGACACATGTCATGTAGGTTGTACCTTCAAAATATCACCAATGCTTGAAGTTTCCTTACAATGAAGTAGAGATCGTCATTCTAGGTGATAGGGATCCCTTCTTGTATTGCACTAACCTCAAAGGATATACTTAAAATTAGGTACCTAATAACCAGAGATTATCTCATTATCATCCTCTAAATACATAGACTCTTCTAGTCTCTCCAGATCCACTATCGTGTCAACATCTAAGCTTAAAATCAAATTCCAAAACAAAGGGTGTGGAGAGTACACATATGTAGATTCATTATATGTGGTCAATTTTCCCATCTCACCCTGAACTTATGAGAAGCCATGACAACCACTCAAAAAAGAAAGAGATAATTTGTATCATCTATGAACTACCTTCCATATTCATAAGATGGGGTGAATTAAATGGAGAATCCATTGAAGAGGATTTATCCTATTGGTTATATAGAGATGAGGAACCCCCTCAAGCCATACTTCCTATCAATGAATACGAGAGGGGGTATACCATTATTAAATAACAAGGATACAATGAATTCACTAGCCTTGGGAAGAAAATTCAAGAAATTTTAGAACCCATATTACATAAACTGAATATGAAGTTTCAAGGTTTAGGGTACCAACCACCTGAGGACAGTACCTCAAATATACAGTGGCCTACTGAATATGATGCATGTGCTTTTGACAAAATTGCAACATTTGAGGAGTACCACTATGAAATGGATTCAAAAAAATATGATTGGGATAGCCCTAATACTTCTAGTACCCATTGCTTGAATACCATCCTTACTCAATTTGATTGATTACAACTACACAATATACCCATAGATTGACACACCTAGATATAAGACTTTTGGAATCGATCTAAATCCTCATCTACCTCATCTTTAGAAACCCATGAATCCCTATTTGAGTCCTATATCAATATCCTGACAACTAATTATGTGCTCTACATTATAAATTATCATAAGTAAGAGTTTAAATACTAGTATAATCAAATTTTTAAAGTAATCATAGATCAAAATGCATATACACTAATTAAAATATTTGTTAATATTTATCTAATAATTTAACATAAGTTTATCTTAAAGAATAAATTGAAATAGATATAAGATTGCAATAGAAAGATTTAGTTTTAGTTTTAGTTATAAAAAAACACACCTATTTAAAAAAAAACTTTGTTGAAATTCCATCATATTTTCACTTAATAAATTTCTATAAAACATTTTACTTTGTGCTTATCAAGTACCTTTTAATAATAGCTTCTCCATTTTCTTATGGAAAACTTTTGGTACATCCTAACTAAGAAAAATGCAAATAAAGTAATAAATTAATAACAATAATACAAAAATAATATGGCTGACAAAATATAGTCATAATTGCATGGCATTTATCTTGATGCTTATGAAGATAAAGAAAGGATATCTTTCATTTTATTCCCGTGAAGTTATTTGTCTTATAATGGCCTAATTATGGCTCTTCCTTGGCTATAAATTTATTATGTTCAAAGCATGATTATGTGCTTGATTATTTGAGGGAATCAATGGCCTAATTATGGCTCTTCCTTGGCTATAAATTTATTATGTTCAAAGCATGATTATGTGCTTGATTATTTGAGGGAATCAAGGTGTAGATTTATTTAGATTTGTTTAATTCTATGAAACTATAATATGATTTATTATTCTATCAAGGGGTCACCATTTTTATTTTATTTTTATATTATAATATCATGATCGTAATATATATTTTAATTGGTTAATTATGAAAATATCTTTTAAAAAAAGTAAGTCATAAGAATTCATAAAAATATGTGTTAGGTTAACAATTGTTTTAAATAGTTGTTTTAGATTTTGTCAACTTTTTCATTATGAACATTTGTATTGGAATAACAAATATCTTTCAAAAACATAAATAAATAAATAATAAATATAAAATTAAAGAATTGAAATTGAAATAACAAATATAAAATTAAATTTATATAATTTAAATAAATCAAATGTAATAATTAGATTTGTTTAATTCTATGAAACTTTGCATCTTTTTTAAAGAGAAAAGCAATGAGAAAGAGGAAGGGAACAGTCAAGAAAATGAACAGGAAGAGGAAATGAATGAGTGGCTGGTAGAGGAGAATGAAGAAGAGGAGGTGGGCTGTCAAGAAGAAGAAGATGATGAGGAAGAAGCGGATGAGGAAGAGGAAGAGGCCTTGGAAAACCCTACAATAAATGACATGGAAGAAGCCCTTGATCATAATGGAGGTGTCGATAAAGAGGAAGAAGGCACTCAGGTGTTAACCATGGACGCGAAGATCACTATCTAGGATGCCCCTGTGGAAGAAGATCAGATTGATGTTAACCCAGAAACTGGGGATGGTAAGAACAAGGTTGATGATGGTAATGATAATGAGGGGCTTATAGTGGGGATTACGGCTAGTCAAGAGTATGAAGGTAAGGGGATTGGTAAGACCCCCTCTGCAAATGAAATAGATGAAGATGACTGGAAAGTGAATAAGGAAGGTACAGACATGACCACCTTTGTGGAGAACAACAACAACAAAAAGGAAACTTTAGTCCTCTTGAGGGAAGCTACTATGCAGGAGGAGGAGAATAATGCTGAGAGTCAGGATAAGAACCTAGAACGGAAGAAGGAAATGCAGGAAATGAAACTCCATATCTAGGAAATGGAAAAAACCATGAAAAATATGACTACTAAGCTGCGAAAGATGGAAAATAAGGTTTTTGATAAGGTGAAAAACAAGAATAAAAATGAGGATTTTACTGCCGAGATGAGCAAGATAGTTAATGACGAGGTAAAAGACTTAGAAGCCAAAATTAGCAACTACGACAACATGATAAAAGGTGCTCTGAGCCACAACAACGAGGGTCTGAAGGTGACTATTATGAACCTGAATATGTTGCATAACTATCTGGAAAGGAACCTGCTGGAAAGAACAACAATCACAATTGAAGAGGATGTTGGAAACACTGGTTCGGGGATGAGAACTAGAGGGCGCATCTAGAGGAAGGTCCCTGAAAAACTAAAAGATCTGAAGGATCTGCAAGAGACTATCCAGAAGATGGAAGACCTTCAGAAGAAGGTTGAAGAAATGATAACAGATAAATAGTTTGGTCTTGCTGGTAGTTGTTCTGTTGCCTATTTCTTTTAGTTTCTTTTTTCGATATGTGTTGTTGTTTGTTCTTGCTTATGTTTTCCAGTAGGTGTTTTGAAAACTTTAACGCTATTTCTTTTTGCTTTATTGTAGCTGGTTTTGGGTCCATGTAAAACCTGCTTTTACCTTAATCAAAAACTTTGCATCTTTTTAGATAAGTTTACAACTTTTTATGTGGCCAAACTCTATCACCATCCTAACTTTATGAAAACTATAATATCATAGATCACAATACATATTTTTGATTGGTTAATAATAAAAATATTCCAAATCTCTTTCTATGATATAAGAGTTCATAAAAAATGTGTCAGATCAACAATTGCTTTAAGAAATTGTTTTAGATTTTATGTCAACTTTCCATTATGCATATTTGTAATGGAATAAATTGAAGTATTTAAATAAATAATAAATTAGTGTACATTTAAGGAGTTGGAATTAGAATAATAAATATGAAATAAAATTTATATAATTTAAATAAATTAAATGCAATAATTGGATTTGTTTAATTTAAGGAAACTTTTGTATCTTATTGGATAAGTAGTGATCCACTAGTTTACATCTTTTTATGTGGTCAAACTTCACCAAGAGGCCACCATCCTAGCTTTATGAAAATTATAATATCATGATCATGATACATATTCTAATTGGTTGATTATAAAAATATTCCAAATCTTTTTCTAAGCTATAAGAGTTCATAAAATTGTATTAGGTCACCAAATATTTGAAAAATTTATTTCAGATTTTATGTCAACTTTTCATTATGAATATTTGTAATGGAATAAAAAGTATTTATCTAATTAAAAATGATTAATTAGTATAAATTTAAGAATTTGGAATATAAATATAAAAGAAAATTTATATAATTTATTTAAATTAAACATGACAATCAGGTTCAATTTTAGTAGGAGAATATGTTGTTAATGGCGTTGAGAATTAATTCATTAATACATCAAAATTTAAGATTTTATTTAGAAAATACTTTAAAATTCATAAGTTGATTACACTTTCTTCTACAAATACTTATTATAAACTTATATAGAATTATATTAATAAAATAAATAAATTTAATAATAATAAAATACTTTTTAAAGGAAAAATGGGCTTTCCTTAAACTTAACTTGAGGTAATTCAATGGACACATTATTAAGCACAATGAGCCTAAATGTAGTAATTGTAATAATAATTTTAGGAAAGTAAATATAATGGCCAATAATGAAGATTTTTATATGATCATGCTATCCCCAAAGGTAGTAGATTCCATTTGTGATCTCTTTGTTGTGTGCTTCATTTCCCTTGGTTTGTCCTTAGTTGGGGAAATATCATAGTGGAATGTCTTTTGGATACATGTATGTTCCATTAAAGCCATTGCTCCCATTAAGGCAGTTTCAATTTCTTTAACGTGGTGGCATACACTCCACTCCTTGTCCTAATTTTCACACACTACACAACCAATTTGTAATAATTTTTTTTATAGAATATTCAACAATAGATTCATTCCTTTGTGCATCACATAGTTTATGCCCTTGTACATTACATTACATTACAACATGCCCCAGAGTATTACCTTAGCAGATTCCTTTGGAGACAATGATTTCCTTAGGCCTAATCCTCCTATTTGACATTCTGATCTTTCTCTTTACATGACCTATAGTAAGTTGAACTTTACTAGGATGGTTGGTCATGTACCTCTTCTCTCTTTTTTCAAGTGTTGCTTCTTTTTATCTTGGTTTTGGATTTGATAATGACCTAAGTCACTTGGGGGCTTTGTGTCTCCTTGACCTTGATAATTTTTTTCCAATACTTTGATCTACTTTACTATGAGCATGATGTAATCTCATACTCCTACTAAAGTGGGATATCATCCTTTATTTTAAGCATTTATAATTATATGCTTAGTTAGGCCCTATTTTAGTGTTCTTAGGCTTCCATGTTTGTTATGCTTGATCTAACCTTGTTTATGCTTAGTTTATAACATTTTATCCTCACTCCTAACCCCTTGACCAAATTTCAAGGCCTTCTAGGGGGAATAGGTTGATCTAGTCAGCCTATTCCCTAGAAGGTTTGCCTTTAATTCAAATCAAAGGCATGTCTCAATGGTTAAGTAGGAAATCTAAATCCCATCAGACCTCTTCAATTTTTGAGCTTCAAAATTCTTACATGAGAGGTATATAAGTAACCCACCTCTCCTCATTTGGACATAAGGTGATTGGAATTCAAGATCTCTTCTATGATTTTGCATTTCAAGCATTCTCAATGATATTTCAAGCATCCAGGACATCCTTTGAAGGAAATATTCTCTATTATATCAAGATTCTATCCCTCATGAAGGCCAAGTAGAGGATACCTCAATTAAGAAAGAATATTCTTCTTTCAAATACACAATTATCAACGTGAATATAGTTCTTCTTCCTAAGACATGATTCAATCAAGCATAACAACATTTGGAGACTTGAGGAGTATTTTTAGATCTATGCATTTGTGAAAGGCATCCTTGATTCTTCTCTACATTTCAAGATCCAACAACAACATTCAAAACAAACACAAGCACATCTTCACATACATTACGACATTGAGTCCATTTGTGAAGGTATAAGCATTTACATTTTAGATATAACCTCTATTTTACATTAACACACTTTCCTTTCATGCATATTTCATTTCAATTAAAAGGTTGATTTCTCAATTGGGGTTTGATTGAGGCAAACCCCCTTCTACACAATATTTCCTCTATTTTCTATGTGCAAGAAGTAGTGGCACTGGAGAATTAGGATCATATCTAGGAAGTTCAACACCTCAGCTATAGTCTAAAACTTAAAAAATCAAAAACTTGTAGGGAAAATATTGACCCAATTGACCTAGTTTTAGGAATAGGTTGACCAAGTTTCCATAGTCCCTCTGGATCCTCTTCAAATTCAATTCATGGGTTAGTCGCACTCCTAAAGCTCTCTTTCTGGTTATAGAATTGATTTGTTTTCTTTCTGAAACATTAGCCTGTGCATTCTAAAATTCATCTTTTCTTCCTTTTTAGCCTTCTATCTTGCATTATCCAATTATATTTATCTACTCAACCCTCTTTTACAATGAAGGATAATTGCACTCACTCAGTGCTTAAGCCTACTTGAGCCTAATGGGTCATCTTCCTTCCAATGTAACAAAGGTTGGCTTGATGTCATATTAGAGACCCACACTAGAACCCCTTGTTATCACATCTGAACCTATTCTTATATGTTACAACTTGATATGTTTTTTATACCTTGGAGATATGGATAGTTGGATCTATTAGCACTTGTCATGGGTGTTGTTTCAATTATGGATATTGGTTCTTGACAACTAATGATGAATATTGTTACCTTTGGATCAAGTGTTTGTGTTTTGGATATAAGTTGAGATAGGACTTATGATTTTTTTTGTGATATGTTGTATGAATTTATTTGCAGATGGCCTCTTATGTATGTCTAGTAGTAGTGGCGTGATGAAATGTAAGAGCATTCATGTATGAGATGGTGGTCGCTTTGTTTCCTGTTGCAATTATCTTGATGGAGCACATAGAACAATTTGATTCATGATGCTATATGTGGCTAGAGGGATTGTTCCCTTGTTCATATTTGTGGCTACTTATTGACCCTTATGCAATGTATGTACAATAGATGGGAGAATGTTGGAAAAATAGGTGTTGTACACCATGCTTAATAATGTGTATAATTGTAATATTTAATTTATTATATATTGCTACAACTAGGAGTACTTAGTTGAACGTGCAATATGTAGAGATTCCTTTTAGAATATTTTGTGAGTCACTTGATGTTGTATTGTAATATTGTAATATTATATTATTGTAATTATTTAATATTCTGGGGAAAGTAAATTAATAAAGTACCAAATATTAAATGTGGGGGTTAAGGGTTAGGTAACAAATTTTAGTACATTGTTTATGTAATACCACTTAGTGGTTTTGTAGAAGTTGTAGCTATATAAGAAATCACAAGGATAGTTTTTGAGGTTAGTTGGCTTAGCGTTTGTGAAGGTTTGAAGCATGTTATGGGATGTGTGATTAAATGCTTGCTCACATAAAGTGCTTATTGATGATTGGGGTTTTGAAGGCTTTCATGGATGTATTATAATGTTGCATTGTTGAATAATACATGGATATGTTGGAATTGGAGAGATAGGGTACTGAGAGGGGAGGGGTGAATCAGTGCCCACAAATTTTTTTAACTCATAAACCTTTCTAACTTCAAACAACAAACAGTAGTAACCTTCAACTATAACTTGAATCCATTGCATGCATCATTCATTTAGTTAACTTATCAAAGTAAATAGCATAAAATCAACAAGATAATCATCACATAACACAAGTATTTTGGTAATGCAGAAACCCTTGTTAGAAAGTAAAAACTGCGGTGGGGATGACACCCACAAATTTTTTACTACTGCAGATAGAAAAGGTTTGCCTGTTAGGGCTACAAGTGGTGATCACTTCTGGTGATCTTACCCTGTTAGGAGTAACATATTAGATCGATTATATCTACCTAGTGATAGGATTTCAACAACACTACTTGAGTGTGCACTCGGTTAAGAGATTTACAACAAAGACTGTTAGGTCTACTCTATTAAGAGATTTTACCAAAACTCTATTACAATGATTAGAAAGTAATAGTTAAATATCTACTAATGACAACTTAAATTTTCTGATATAGATCTATGAAATACTAAATAGATATCACCTTTCTGTGTGAAGATCTCTGCTCTGAACTACTCAGTAGCCTTGTCTGATTCTGCTTAATCTAAATAACTCTGAATATTATTCTGCTCTGTCTGATGTCTAATATTCATGAAGTTGGCTAATACTTCAAGAACTTCTTTTCATGATCTCAACCTCCTTATCAAGCTTCTCTCTCTCGCATACAAAAATAATATGAAATTACATTTATACTGCTTTTGCCTCTTAACAAAATTTAGGTTACAATATCTTAGAGAAAACCCTAAGATCAACGGTGTATAAAAATAACCTAGATCTAGTAAATAGATAAAGATCATCATCACAATTAATGATGGAATCTTACAATAAATGATCCTTGATCTTGGTAAAACATTTTGTGATTCTATTGTAACTGTTTTCCTAGATAAATGTGCCATTCCTGATTACTATGCCATTTATTGTCTTCTTCATTAAACACTATACATTCTTCTCGGTAATTACATTGGTGCTCGGTGTCCAGTCTGCTTGGTGTTTACTGCCGCTTGGTATCAGTGTACACTGATGCTCGGTAGAACTGCCATGTTGCTCGGTGTGAAGACTTAACCGACTGGCTTGAAGTGCTTGCAATTACCAACTAGAGTAGCATAGGTAACCGACCAAAGTCCTTGATACTAATGAAAACCTTTAATGCTCAAATAGAGATAACAATCTCCCCCTTTGGCATTAGTATCAAAACCTTAAATGTATATAGACATATGATCTCAAAATACTTTCTGTCTTCGCCATATACATAGATACTTATAAAAAAATTTCTATTACTCCCCCTCAGTGCATGCTCCTGGTAATGTGTAGTATACTTAGCATTTTATATACATATTTGGCATATACATGTTATCCCCTTCTATATACATGTTTTCCACCTTTTTGATATTAATTCCAAATAAGAAAATGTATACTTACAACTTATAAAAAATGTGCTTGTGGGTTTTCTTCCATGACTCCAAGAGGTTTTCCCATTCCTCTTTCAAGTTGGTCAGAGCAATGTGCTCAAGACCGAATTATGCATGGATGTCAAAAATGTTGTCCAACACAGAAATTTTTGGTGTTGCAACAAGTGTTTATGCCTTGACAATGTGCTTCTCAAAGATTTTCAGGTAGGGAAGCAACTCAGTTTGCAATTCTATGACTTGTTCATTGATTATTTCTTCCTGTTTTGTTAGATCTGCTCTTAACCGCCTAAGTTCTTGAACTTTCAAGATATGCTTGGCAAATGCTTGAGGCTCAGTTAAGGCTGCTTGTGCACTGACATTGATTTCATTATCAAGCTGTTTAATCTTGTCACTGACCTCGGCAGTGAAGGTTTCCACAGTGCATAGTTTGAACAAAATTTGACAAATTAATTGAGTAATACCCTGAATTTTAGTTATTACCTCAGATAGCTTTGTAATACCCCAAAAATGGGCTATAGGTTCATTAACTTCCTATATCAACATATCGAATGAAATCGACATCAAAGTCCTAACCAAAGGCACATCGGCACATCATCGAATCCTAATTGATTATCTTAAATTCTGCATCGGGGAATATTTTTAGTAATATTCCTAATCATCATAATTATCTTTGATTTAATGATTATTTGGCGATAAATCTTATTTATCCTAAAGTTTAATTAATTGAATATTCTCAATATTTAATTAATTAAGTTTAATTCTGCCACTTAATTATTTAATTGAATTTAATTATATTTATTCCTAATTATTATTATTTAAATTTGACAATAAATCAAAATTCCTATCATTAATTGATTAAATTCTTATTTAATTAATTAAAGCAAGTTGTCATATTTGATGATATTATTTTTGAATAAAAGTTTGATTAAATGATTGATTAACCCATAAATCAATTGTTTTATTTCCAAAATCAGTTAAGTTGAGAATAAATCACTTTATTTATTTATTAATTCATAATTATCCATGTGCACAATCAAAGAGCAATTAAACTCCAAATCAAAAAATCAATGCAAGTTATTGGCTTTTTGGAACTCAACATCATTTTTGAGTTTTAAATTTGATCTAAACTTCTAATTTGAGTTAAAAAACTATTTTTGCATGATTTGCATGTTTTTGTGAATTAAATTATCTTTATTTAAAAATAACTCAAAAATCAAGTTGAGTTTATTTGAGTGATTTATGGCTTTTTCCATGCACCTCCAAAGCCTTGGATTTCTATAAAAACAAGGTTCATCTCTTCATAATTTATCTCCTGAATTTGCATCAAATCTCTCTCATATCTTGCGAATTGCAAACTTACTCTACAGGAATCATAGCACATCAGATTTGGATAATTTGCACAATTGGAGCTTGGAAGGTCAATTTGAGAATTTGAGCTTTTGTGAGATCAATTTCATTTGCATTCATATCATATTATTTCTAGATTAGCATTGCATATCAGTTTTTCATATAGATCAATTTCATATTAGTTTATCATTCTTATTGCATCATAAAATCTAAAAAAATAGCTTAATTTGCATTTAATTTCATATCTAGATCAATTGCATTCAAATCTTTCATTTAGGTGTCGTCTAGGTCACTGATCTCGATTGCAATCTGAGAACATCAATCTCACACATATTAGAAGGCAGTAAATCACTTGGTTAGATTAGATTTCAATTTTGCACGATTTTGATTATAGCTAACCTCTTATGTTTTATTGAAGTGTTGTGTCTACAGATCAGGTACAATTTTTACACACACATTTCTAGCGCCCACCATGGGGAAACCCACCTTTACATGCTAGTTTTGATTTTTTTGGGGAGCTAAAACCCTAAAGTTTCAAAGATTTAATTTTATCTCCCAAACAGCTTGGAGTTTTTCTCTAAAATTTTTTTTGCAAGTTGGACACATATCAAGGAAGCTATAGTAAAAAATTTAGAATTTTTTGAGATGGTTTGAATTTTTAATAATTTTTTCTTGAAATTTTGGAAAAAATTAATATCTAACACAAATCAGCATATTTTTTAGAAATTTTTATATTTTTGGAAAGCTCTTTAAATTATACAAGGGGTTCATTCTTTGTGTTTTAAATTTGGATGTAATATAATAGCTCAAATAGTCAATTTGTAAAAACTGGTCTGTTTTGATAAAATGGGTCTCTAGGGCACAAATGAAGAGATTTTTCTAAAATTTTTACATTTTTGGAAAGCTCTCTATTTTTTTAGCAGGGGTCTCTATTTTGAATTTCTATTTTTATGGCCAAAATCATAAAAAAAAAATCAGATCTTGTTGACTAGGTCAAATGTAGCAAAAAAAATAAAGTTTTGTGATGGGTATGCATTCTTTTTTTTACATGGTTCAATGAATGATATGAGTTGTCATTTGGGTTAATTGCTAGTTATTATTGTTGATAATAATTGATTTTTAGAGCTAACCCTATAGTTTTCATAAGTTGAATATATGTTGCATATCTTGTTTGCTTGTTGGAGAGTTCGTCACTTGCTTCATGGAAAAGCTCAACAAGAATTGCTAAAAATCAGGTAAAATCTACTAATCACGTTGTGAGGATCCCAAGTATTCTCCTTCATCTAATAACATTTTGATTTAGACTTAAAATAAATCTCTTATGTGTCTGGCTTGTGTGCATCTTTTCATGCTTTTGTCTATTTCTACACACTTGCATAATTGATACTAGGTTGTGACCCCTTAAGGATTCATTAAGTAGTCTTAGATACTTGTGATTGATCTTGATTGCTATCTTAGGTTATTGGACTTGCTAATCTACCGACCCCTCATTCCACCCTGTGGTTGCAAGGTCAGCACCACATTAAAGGGGAGGGGTCAACAGGACAGAAGCGTTAAGTGTTCCACTTGGCAACCCGTTTATGCTTTTAGGAACTCACTTGTTTTCTAAGTTGGGGACTCATTTTCAGCTTATGTGAGGTGTTAAGTGATCCACCTTGTGGACTCATCTCATATTCGCTTTAAGCATTAAGTGTTCCTCTTTCTGCTTTTTGGGTACTTTTGGTAGATTTGCTTTTTGGAAACATACATCTGTGCTCACATAGTAATTAGGCCCTATGAACACTATTCATGATTCTTGAGAGATTGGATTCCCAGTGAAATCCTTCTTGATGATAGAATCCTTGTAGGTAGGGAGGATACTTAGTACGTTTCACATTCAACTTGGTTAGTGCATCTTCTCTTATTGATCGATACATTCTCTCCTAGGAGAGGTTGATAGATCATGTGGGGTTGACATCACAAGCTTTGGTGAATCAAAATTGGTTAGTGCGTCTTCTCTTATTGATCAATACATTCTCTCTCTGGAGAGGTTGATAGATCATGTGGGGTTGACATCACAGACCTTGGTGAAACAAACTTTGTCTTAGCGTGTTGGATTAATCTGCTTGCTTTGTTTGGGTTAAAAGTGAAGAGGTGTCAAAACCTTGGATTTGGAGCCAAGTCCCCTTGTGATATACTATTGTGAGTCACCTTTAGAGAGGGTTCACCATAGTGGACACTCCCTTCACAGGGCAAACTGCATTGATGGAACCTCAAGTGGTAATAGCCATTTCAGACATGGTAGTAACAACCACTATATAAATGTCCTTGTGGAAGAAATCTTCACAGGTGTGGTTCATTGTTGGGTTGTCAGATCTCCCTAGCAGCTCCTGATTGATTAAATTCTCAGACTGTGTCAAAACCCTGGTGCACTGGGATTGGAGTTCACCCCTTTCATCATAAAAGTTGCAGAGTCAAACCATTACTAAAAACCCTAGTGAGGCCAAATTTTTATTTTCTAGGGTATATGTGTGTCATTGCAAAACATTTTGGAACATACACAATTAGCGCTTCTGAGGATTAGAAAGAATAAGTCACTTGATTGTTCATGCGCAAGGTTGCTTTTTCCCTTGTTCATTGTTTTCAGACATGCTTGAAATCACTTGCTTGCTATTTTTCATGCTTGTTTATCTATTTGGTTACTGAAAATGAACAAATCTATTACAATCCTCAAATCTGGACATTAAAATTTGCAAACAATCTGAATCTGAAAACTCAAAATTTGCAAAATCTGAAGTAAAATTCTTTTCTGGAGTCAAAAGTCATCTCAGGAGGTTAGAAAGTCATACAAGTTTCTATCAAGTGTCATTTCATTACTGCCCATCTGTCATATGGTAAAGAACCTAGTGTCGTACGAGTCTTTCTGCCAGTCAAATTCAAAAAGTCAAATCTTGCTAGCAATTGTCATGCGAGTTTTTCAACTGTCGTATGAGCTTTTCAACTATTGTTTCATAGCATACCCACTGTTGTACGAGTCTGCAGAGTGTCATTTGGGAAATTTTTGAAAAGTTGTTAGAAAATTATTAGAATTGCCAGATACTTAGCTTTTTCATCCTAATTCCAAAATCTGTCGAACAAATCACTGTGTCAGGAATAAAGCAGTAGCTATTGAGAATCAATACACATGTCTCAAAGAACCAGTACACATGAGGAAGAAGCTCTAATCACTGCTATGATGGAATAGATGCATGCTATGCAAGTTGAACTTAACAATCTTAAGAAACAGAAGGAACCCAAGGAGTTCTCCATGGAAGCTCTATGCCCTTTTCCATTTGATAAGGACTTGTACATGTCACCATGCCCCTGGATAGAATTTGAGCAATGTGATAACCCTTATGATACCTCTTCCACAGAGAGTGACATGTCCATCTTTGAAGACTATGATGACTATGACGATAGACAATGTAATGATACCTATGACACCTCTGTTCCTAAGAATCCTCGTCGTCGTGTGTTCCTGCTTACTACAAATGGGCCATCACATTGGATAGATCATGAGGGTGATCCATATGATTCTGATTTTGAAAGAGACTTTGATAATTTTTGTGCACAATACCTAGATGATCCATCTATT
This sequence comes from Chamaecyparis obtusa, assembly GCA_027943335.1. Classification (NCBI taxonomy): domain Eukaryota; kingdom Viridiplantae; phylum Streptophyta; class Pinopsida; order Cupressales; family Cupressaceae; genus Chamaecyparis; species Chamaecyparis obtusa. Next base: position 140,432 of record BSBK01012716.1, read on the forward strand.
TCACTTGAGGAAGAGAAAGTTTACCATGCTGATTATAAACGTGCATACTACAAGGATCTCTCCTCTAAGAAATCTCAGGCTGAAAATAAAGATTACACTCTCAAGCAAGATCATGTTAATGTTAAACCTTTGTCTTGTGATGGTTCCCATCCATCCCCTACTTCCTCCAGTACCCATACATTTCCTAAAGCTTCTGAATCTTTCAAATCTTTCATAGAACCTTCATCCAACACAAGCCCTGATACTTTTCATATGATTCCCTATAGTTATCCTCAAGGGCTACCCTTTAAAGAAACTCAAGCTAACCTTCACTTGGCTACAAATACTTTCAATAATGCTAAACCTAAAGATCCTAAGCCTTTATATGCTACAATGCCTACTTCAGCTAGTCCTTCACCATCTCTTCCAAAGTCTTCCATACCATTCCAACATGCTTCTTTGTCTTTAGAAGTGGCTCCATGTCAAGAGGACTCTAAAAATGATAAAGAAAAGAACATAAAGAAAGATCAAGATCAAGAACCCTCCATGTCATCCACTCCTTTTCATGATGTCTCTTATCCGCCTCAGGGTTCTTTTGATCCTGCACACCTTTTTTCATGCATTTCACCATGTCTTAAGTCTTCTCCTAAGCAAGATCAAGCTACTACTTACACTGTTGAGCTTATTGACAATCAAAATAACCTTACTACACTTGCGCTTTCCAAAGATGATACTTCCATTAAGGTTGGTAAAAATGGTGTTGTTACTTCCAATGTTAAGCCTATTGAAAATCAAGAGAAAAATTATGAGCTTATGCTATCCAAAGATCCTTGTCAAGATCAAAGTATTCCATCTTATTCTACCACTCTATGTTTGTTTCTACTTTCTACTCTTCCTAAGTCTTTGCAAGCTCTGAACAATCATATCAAAGAAGGTGCTCATATTCAAGATGTCCATGATTCTATTGCAAATCCTAATGCTCACTCTAAAGATGTTGATATCTTTGGTTGTCATATAGATGCTGATGAACTTATTGGTTATCCTTTTGCATTTTCCATGTCCATCCTTGGACCTCCTCCACCACTACTAAGGGCTTCACATCTGTCTTCCATCTTAGGTCCTTATGTCCCTTCACTTTCCCCTCCTAACTCTCCTAATTTGCCATCCATTTTGGGTCCTTACATCCCTCCATCTCCCATCTTTCCTCAAGATCAACATAGATGCATACCCTTGAATCCTTTTCATCTCCCCACCCATTTAAACCAGTCATATCTTCCTTCTTCCACAAGTCCCAAGTTCTTTGGAAGTAACTTGAATGTTCAATACAAGAAAAAGAAGCAATACAAGAATCCATCAAAAAAAGATCACCATGTCTCCTCTAAATGACATGGATGCATAAAGTCAAAAGAGATATCTAAGATGAAAACTACAAGACAAGTATGGGTTCCAAAATCCATCATTAAAGATATTCTCTCCAAATTACCAAAAAGAAATGAAAAGCCTACGGCTATATGGATTCCAAAGTCTCTCTTGAAAGAGTTTGGTGTTGAGCAAAAAGTGAAGTTTACATTCAAGCTTCCAAAGACTTCCACTTCATCTTCTTCCAAAAGCATTCCTCCATTCCATGCGCCTAAACCACAACCTCTACTACCCAATCGCCATATTCCTTCACATATTCCTTCATTCACAATTCCTCCATCCTCTCACCACCCTTCAAGGTATGTGTTGACGTTGATCTTGCCTTCCTTTCCATCTACCCTTTTATAATCCTTCCATTCATTATCCTTCTACCTTCTATCTTTTTTCCTCATTTGCCTATTCCTCCTATCTTCCAACCTCACTCGCTTTACATAAAACCTTATCCTCCATTTTTCTCTTCCATCTCCCTTTCCCTATCAGCATCTTTGAACATATCATTATGAATACTTGGCATATCATGGTTTATCCTTTCAAGGAGCACTATCTAAAAAGATTGCCTTCTTCCAAAAATTCAAAAAGAAATAAAAGAAATAAATAAAATTGAAAATGTGCCTTGGTGAAAACTTGGAAACAAGCGCCTTGGTAGCAAAAGTAAAGAGAAATAAATTTGTCCTATGGTGAAAACCACTCCTTTGTGGCACCTTGGATAAGTACCATGATGAAAACCTGGAAATCAGGCATCATGTGTAGTTCTTCTACATATTTCATCCATTCCATCTTCTCTCTTTGATCTTGACAATGTTGACCTATACATGAACAGTTGGCTATTTTGTGAGTTGTCTGATGATGATCTTGCTTTCATTCCTTCCATGTTTAGCCTTCATATCCATCTTCCTCCATTCATTCTCGCGTATCGCTATCCTTTTCCCCTTTGGTCTTGATCTAATAAAAAAAAAAAAAAAGAGTAAAACACGGTGCTACGAAGCCTCTTGACATGTCTACTCCTTTGGATTGCATCCTTTCCTACTCTTGCATTATTATTTTGTGACTTATCCTATGCTAGCCTTTCATTGCTTGTCCAAATGCGCTTTACATGACAATTTTTCCCTAGCTTGGGTATTCTTGAGGAGTTTACCCTTGAGGATTTCTTCCCTTCATTACCCTTCATTATCCTTCATTCTCTTGTCTTCCATCTCTTCCACCAGCTTGTCAATCCCTCTTGTTCTCCACCTTGCTAGACATTGGGACTACACGATATGATCTTGCTTGGGAGTTTGCAAATGGAAAAAGATGCTATCAAATATACCAAGTATCAGAACTAGTATCAGAACAAGTATCAGAACCAGTATCAGAACTAGTATCATAACAAGTATCAGAACATCTACTGGGGCTACACCTTTCGCTTTAGTTTATGGGTCTAAAGTAGTACTGCCTATTGAGGTTGAAATCCCATCACTAAGAATCAGAATGCATGGTCTAGTAATTGATGATGACTACAGAGTGTCTAGGTTGCAAGAACTTGAACTACTAGATGAGAGCAGACAAGCAACGTATGATCATCTCAGAGTATATCAGAAGAGAATGTCTAGAGGTTACAACAAGAAAGTCAGACACAAAGAATTTCAGGTTGGTGATCTAGTCTTGAGAGAAAATCCTAAAAATCAATCCCATCGAGAATGCAAGGGGAAGTTTGAATCCAATTGGCTAGGTCCCTTTGTAATTACTGCTACTTTTGGCTCTAGTGCCTATCAACTCTCAATGATTGAAGGAGAACAGCTCTGAGAACCAATCAACGTTCTTCATCTGAAGAAATTCTACGCCTAAGACATTCAGTCTATGGTAAAATGTCCTTAAAAAATCTTAAAAATTTGAAAAATGTCTTGAAAAAATGAACATCTTGGTGAAAACTTAGCAATAGGCACCTTGATGATTCACAAAAAAATCAAAAAATATCAAAAGTACAAAAAAATTGGAAAAAATGAAAAATGAGAAAAAAAATGCCTTGGTGAAAACTTGGAAACAGGCGCCTTGGTAGCAAAAATAGAATCTCTGCCAAGATGGTGAAATCCTGACAAATGGGCACCACTTGTTTCAAAATGCTCCATCTATCAGTGCAATCTTGGTCTTTCCCAGCTTTCAGTCTTGCTTTAGTTTGTACATATCTCTCGGTTTGTCTCTGCATTTCCAGTTTTCAATAAGTCAGTCTGTACACCAATCAACTCAAGCGTCTATATCCTATCAATGCTTAACACTTGGGGGCAATCAATATTATATCCTATGGCCTCCAGTATATCTTAGACATATCATATCCAGTCAGAGTCCTTTGAAGCTTCATTTGAGTCAGTCAAGTCAGTCTCGTCTCCAGAAAGGATTTTGCATCTACAACAACAATCAAACACAAACTGAAAACAATATGTGCTTTTCATGTTTTTATCTCCTTGTATGCTTACTGATTCGCATTGAGATTTTTGCATATTGTGTCCCTTCGAGCTCTTCGATGATGTCCTTTATAAGATTTAGAGAGTGATGACTAGGGGCATAATCTTTTCTTTGTCTTCTGCTTGTATGTGAAAATCTAACATCTTTGGAAATTCTAGATTGAAATGGTGTCCGACTGTAAGAGCCTCTATCTTGAATTGGATGGCCATGCGTACCTCGACCATTGATACCCGGTAAATTCAAGGAAGTTTGATCTCACTATTGTCTATTTTAGTAAGTTCTTTCTCCTACTGTGAAACACGATCTTACCTAAGGATGTGAATGATAAAGGGTCACTACGGGTAATTCACATTGGATTTAGAATGATCTCTTGACTGTTTGATGTGTATGTTAAATTGAAATTGCTATATCAAAATGGACATGATACTCAGGTCATCTTGGCGCTTGTGCCTTGGTACTTGTATCTAATCTGACATTCTAAAAATAAAACCAATATTTATATGTCCATGGTTGTTTGACCAGTGGGTGTTGTATTGGTTCTTGAGCGTTACAAATCAATATTCATATGTCTATGGTTTCATGGCTAGTGGGCATTGTATTGATTTATCTGGTTACCTTAAAGTTCAATGATGATAACAAATCGACACATGATCAGTGAGTAGGTCCTAGGTCCTAGGGTTGCATTATCATCCTGCATATTTCTTTGCATTTTTGCACTTTGCGTGATCTCACAAATTGCTTGAACACTTAAAGATTCTTCAATCACCTCTTCCAATCTAACAAGAGCTAAATCCCACACGAAGGTTCCTCCAACGAAATAGCAAGTAGAATCCTTTTTCAGGATCAAAATCAAAATCTAAAATCATTCATATTATTAACTACTTGCATAATCAACCTTCAATCATCACAGAAATCTAGTATTCAACTTAACTGATTATCTAACATCAAACTATCAAAATTTTAAACTTTTAGCTATGGTCAACTCATGGTCAAACCTAGTCTACTTGGTCTCCAAGACCTCCAAATGATGTAGAATGCGTTCCCGGACGTGTATAACCACTTTTCAAATCAATTAACATACTTCTAAACCATTTAACGTTGACTTTTATTGTCAGATTTCAATTTTAATCCCGAAGGGGGCATGGTATTGCACATCATTCAAGTCTGTAAAAATTCTATCAATCTTTCCTTAGTAATCAAGACAACAACCATGTCTAGTTACTGAATCATCAAAAGTCCTCATCGCTCGGGGAAAATCTATCATCACTTGGGGCATATCAGAATCATCGATCCATATCAATCTGGTATCCTCCTAATCTTGTAATCTATATCAACTTTTTGCAACCATCGGTTCATCAGTGTTATTTCCTTGGTTCTTCGGTAACTAAAGGGGTTAGATGTGATACCTACGTCATGGTTCTGCTAAGACAATTGAGTCTAGAATCAGTCACTCACTTCTTTGCAATCCTAAGGTTCAGAATCAGGCATTTTGACACTCTTTCGCAATCATCGATTCATCGTTGCTATAGTGAACATTATCTTTGGTCATTCAGGACCTAATATCTTCAAATCTTTCAATCATCATATATTTCGAATCAGTTTCATATCTTTATCATACACAGACTATCTTTGAACCATTGCGCTTCACACAATAATTCAAAGAGGGGCAAAATGTAATACCCCAAAAATGGGCTATAGGTTCATTAACTTCCTATATCAACATATCGAATGAAATCAACATCAAAGTCCTAACCAAAGGCACATCGGCACATCATCAAATCCTAATTGATTATCTTAAATTCTGCATCGGGGAATATTCTTAGTAATATTCCTAATCATCATAATTATCTTTGATTTAATGATTATTTGGCGATAAATCCTATTTATCCTAAAGTTTAATTAATTGAATATTCTCAATATTTAATTAATTAAGTTTAATTCTGCCACTTAATTATTTAATTGAATTTAATTATATTTATTCCTAATTATTATTATTTAAATTTGACAATAAATCAAAATTCCTATCATTAATTGATTAAATTCTTATTTAATTAATTAAAGCAAGTTGTCATATTTGATGATATTATTTTTGAATAAAAGTTTGATTAAATGATTGATTAACACATAAATCAATTGTTTTATTTTCAAAATCAGTTAAGTTGAGAATAAACTACTTTATTTATTTATTAATTCATAATTATCCATGTGCACAATCAAAGAGCAGTTAAACTCCAAATCAGAAAATCAATGCAAGTTATTGACCTTTTAGAACTCAACATCATTTTTAAGTTTTAAAATTGATCTAAACTTCTAATTTGAGTTAAAAAACTATTTTTGCATGATTTGCATGTTTTTGTGAATTAAATTATCTTTATTTAAAAATAACTCAAAAATCAAGTTGAGTTTATTTGAGTGATTTATGACTTTTTCCATGCACCTCCAAAGCCTTGGATTTCTATAAAAACAAGGCTCATCTCTTCATAATTCATCTCTTGAATTTGCATCAAATCTCTCTCATATCTCACGAATTGCAAACTTACTCTACAGGAATCATAGCACATCAGATTTGGAGAATTTGCACAATTGGAGCTTGGAAGATCAATTTGAGAATTTGAGCTTTTGTGAGATCAATTTCATTCGCATTCATATCATATTATTTCTAGATTAGCATTGCATATCAATTTTTCATATAGATCAATTTCATATCAGTTTATCATTCTTATTGCATCATAAAATCTAAAAAAATAGCTTAATTTGCATTCAATTTCATATCTAGATCAATTGCATTCAAATCCTTCATTTAGGTGTCGTCTAGGTCACTAATCTCGATTGCAATCTGAGAACATCAATCTCGCACCTATTAGAAGGCAGTAAATCACTTGGTTAGATTAGATTTCAATTTTGCACGATATTGATTATAGCTAACCTCTAATGTTTTACTAAAGTGTTGTGTCTATAGATTAGGTACAATTTTCACACACACAAGCTTAACCTTGTTAATTGCCACTTCTTGGCTGATCCTTTCTGTAAGTTTATCTTGGATCTTGGATTCTGCCCGTTCTTATATTCTCTTGTTTGCTTCAACATCTAGGGCATTTATCTCTTTAGCAAGTGTAGCAAGTTGGTCCATTATCAGAGCGTCCTCATCTATATGTACTTCTGGTACAACCTGTTGTAAGATATCTCTTACATTCTCAATTATTTCTTTGCTCTTGCTTTCTTGTTTGAATTTTTCTTGTGTTGCTTTCCTTGTACACAACTCCCCATATTTTCTTAGTTCCTTGGGGCTTAGGGTCCTTGGGTCACAATCCGGTATAACTATGACTTCATCTAATGTGACCGACCCTTTTCCTTTCTTTTTCTTATTCTTCTTCTTCTTTGGTTCTTGAGGTGAACTCTTTATAATCGGTACAATGTCCTTTACCTCAGAACTTTGTGTAACCTGCCCGGGTGACACTGTATCTGCCTTCTGCTACTCCTCGATGACCTTTGTGTTGGTAGACTATGACGGAGCCTCTAATGTAGTGTCCGATTGATTGGCCTTGGTTACATTAGGATTGTCTTGATCCTTTGTTACTATCTCAGGTGTCTCTTTCTCTTTAGGCTGGTTTGTTTCAACAGGTGTCTCTGCTCCTTGTTCCCCTATTGTATCCTTTGGTTGTTTGGGGTTTGAGCCTTCGGGTTTTTCTTGTGATAAAACTTCAACTACTCCCACAAGGATATGAAGCTCTCCTGATAATGATGTGTATGCACACTCGGTAACTTGTCCTTCATCTTGTGCATTGTCTGGTGCAATGTTCACATCTTCATCATCATCTCTATCATCAAGATCACCATTAGTGATGTCCTCAATGAGTACATCTTCATCATTTATCTCCTTTATCTAGATCACTATTGGATCCAGTGTATCCTGTGAACTGCTTTTAACTTCTTTGTCAAGTGTAGTATCAATCACCTCGGTAAATGATACAGCTGATTCTTTTGTCTTCTTTGCTATAATATCATCATCTATATAAATACCTTTTCCTTTTGACCTTTGTCTCTTCTTAGACAGATTAAGAAATGCTTCTTTCTCAGCTTGCTCTTTTGCTGCAAACATGGATGTCCACATGAGTTGGCCAGTTTCATCAACATCTGCCAAATTTTCATCTAAAATTTTCATAGCTCGACCTTTTACTTTGAATCTTTTATAATGTGTCCATATACTCCTTAATTTCATCAAGAGTTAGATTTGGTGTTGCCTCAACTAGGGATTGTTCCCTCAATTTCTTCTCGGTGTCCAAGGCATAGGACCATTTCTGATTTATTCTTTCTTCTAATGCCTTGGGCAGTGGATGTCCAAACTCCAATGGAACTTGTTTAAAGCTTATCATCATCTGGATGACAGCCTCGTCAATTTTATTTTGATCCTCGGTAGACATGTTGTTGAACCGACTGAGTTCTGGATCTGCGAGATCTCCATTCTCAATTATGTCTGCAAAAACCTCATCAATTGACCTGTTCTTATTACTGACAACCTTGAATTGATTTTTTTCATCTTCATCATCCTCAAGGTCTTCTCTTCCTCTAATTAATCTTCTCCTTTTCTTTGGTTCTATAGCAACAACCTTGGTTCCTCTTTTTGCATAAGTTTTGGTCGGTGTAGCTGTCTTAGGTTTTATTAATTTCTCAACTCCCTTTTTCTATGGTGGTGAAGCTCCAATTGCTAACCTTGTTCATGCACCTGACCGCACTGGCAACTGCTTCTTCTTTGGAGTTGGGGTGGGAGAAACCGGTATCTAATATTTTTCCTTATTAGGCTTGGTTTCCTCACTATCATGTGCCTTGTCAGTTAATAGTAACTAACCTTCGGTTGCAGGTTCAACCGGTGACTCATCAAATGAGTCAGATACATCTCCAAACTTCTTAGTTAACACTTTCTTCATTTTCTTTGCTTTTCTTGTTATTTTGCTGATGACAAGATCTGTTTGTATTCTAGATTTCATCTCTTCATAGGTTCCAAACCTGTCGACCTTCTTGTCCTTTGGTAAAGCCAATAATGCCTTGATTGATTTCAAACTGAAATCATGATCCATTTCATATCCCATGGGGGCTAGCCATTTAGTCCTTGGCTCTACAACTTTAATCAATATATGGTCGGTGTCAACTAGAAAACATATGTCTGTCTCATATTTCTCGACTAGTGAGCTTGGAATTCTACTACTTAGATTCATCTTGATCTTAAAATCTTCAAAATATTCATCTACAACATTATTTGCATTATCTCCCAAACTTGTCATTATATCAAAAATTTGTGAGATAACCAGTGTGTCGGTAGACCAAACTTTGTGACCGACAAAAGGAAAGAATTTCTGGAGATAGAAAAATAAACATACTAGCAGTGAGCCAAACTTACAGGTATTAGACTTTTGTGACCTGATTATTTTCATATTCTCTTCAACCTGTTTCAGGAGTAGCTCGGTAAGGTCTATTTGATGACCCTTCTTTATCATTTTGTAAGCCATATCCACAGCACTACATGGTACACTGTTCAGTCTGCTCGACTGATAGAACTTATAACCTATTACATGTGCTACAAACTTAACTTTCAGATCCACAATATAAGCTATTTTTAGTGCTCTTTCATCCCATGTTGTGCCTATATTTTTATCAACATCGGCTTGAGATGAATTTTAGAATGCTTTCGCCTTGTCGGTTGTGGGATACCCTATGACCTTATGAATCATTCTCTTTGTCACTTTGATAGGACTATCCAGCCATAATGTGCCCTCATGATATTGACTTAGTATGACCCGTATCCATTCTATTTTAAAATTCTTTGGAAAATTTAGGGCATTAGTGAGTCCAATCGTTTCTACCTGTTTATGTTCTATTTTTAACTTTGTATCATCACCACATTGTGCTTGGTATGCAACATACATTTTGAAATCTCCTATTTCTCCTATTTTGTAGTGAATGTACGATCGGATGCCTTCGACCAGCAATAACCTAGGTGGGATGCTTGAAAAAGTGCCCGCTGAATCTATTTTTGATGCAACTTCTGGGTGTGACTTGTACTTAGGTTCACTATAGTTTTCTGACACTATAAGATTAACTTCCTCTTCCACAACTTTAGAAGTGCTGGCAGTGGATGCCATTATAACAAACTAGGTTTTCGATAAGTATGATGAATATGCTCAGTAGGGGTTTCAACTTACTCAGACTATGTCGAAGAATGTGCTCGGTTCGATCTATAACTGCTTTGGTTGAACTTGAAGGATTCTTTGCTCGAACTCGCTCTGTGAAATTATTGCTCTCCGAAATCACTTTGTGAAAAATGAACTCAGACTTCTGTGTATTTATAGCATTTTCTGAATTCCCGCTTAAAAATTTATGTCATTAATGCTCGACCTACTACTAGCTCGGTGACAATTGTCAACTCGGCGACTACTAAAAACTTCCATCAGTTTGGTTAACACATGATTTCTTACTCAGTTGATACTAATGCTTGGTTAACCTTGAATAGTGATTACCGACGGGTAACCTTTTGCTCGGTCTTACTTTTACTGACTGTGTGACTTTGTCAGCTCAAGACATATAGACCATAGTGCATCTATGTTCATGCAGATTTGGTATGTGCTCATCAAATATAAGGAACTGTATGTAAACTATGATCATTTGAGATGTCAGTTCCATACATACCTATATCACCTTAAGTAGAGGTACCGATGTCACCTAATCCAGTGGATGAGGTTTCACCGATAACATTACTTGACTCAACATTTTCATTTGATGCCTTTCTCCACATAGTGTTCCTAATTCTCATGATATCCGCAATAGTGTTTCCACTCTCAAATACATGTCCTTCTTCTGGTGCTCGGTCTCTGCAGTTATTGCTTAGATGACCGACCTTATGACAATGTAAGCACGCCATTCCAGTGCTTGTCCAGCTTCGTGATTGTCCAGTCCATCTTTTCCTCATACAGTTTGCTGGAATGTGCCCATATCTACCACATGCAATACAATTAGCCCATATGTTGTAATCCCAAACATAAGAATTACCTTGTCTCTTCGGTTGATAAGGCTTGGGTTTGATCTTTTGTTTTGGTGTCCATACTTGCTTCATTTTTGCCTTACACTCTCATGTAGTGTGTCCATGTTCATTACAAGTATAACATAATTTCTCCATAGTAGGATTGTTAGCATTCTTATTCATCTTAGCTCTGCATTCATAAGCTTGATGACCAAATTTTCCACAGTAATAACAATATCCATTAAACTCAGGAGTGACTGGAGGTTTACCTTGTGCTTTGCTTCTACAGACATTAGATGTATGTCCCGGTTTGCCAAAATGATAGCATGACAACATCTTAGGTCTTTGAATTTTATTGTTGTTGACTTGTTTAGCTTGTTTGGATGATTCTCCTTCACTGGTATAGCCTAATCTAGCTTTACTTCTGAATCTTCTTTGATTAGTCAGAAAATCATCAATCTTTTTTGAACTATCCTCAACCACTTTGATCATTTCATTGTGCTATTATTGAGTCTTTACTTCATTTCTCAGTCTCTCATTCTCTTCTTTGAGTATTGCACAACATCTTCAAGTCTTCTTGACAATTGTCCATTTACTCAGTTCACTTCCCGATTCACAACCATCATCTGATTAGATATTTTAAGGTGATGCTCGGTGAGTCTTTGTATCTTAGTTTCCTTTGCTTGAAGTTGTTCAGTTATTTGTCTTCGGTCTTCAATAGCTAGATTCCTTTCTTTCTCAGCCTATCTAGCTTTGTCATTACATCTACCATTCTCACCATTTGTGATTCTTGACCGATTTGCAATGCTTTCACTTGTTCGGTTAAGTGAAGATTCTTTTTAGAAAAATCAAAGATTATACTTTCAGATCCATCAGAAATGCTTCCTGAGCTAGATCCAATGTTATCAAATACATCATCAATCTCTTCTTCATGGTAACCAATCTCATTTTGTAGAATAGCTAGGTTCTTTCTTTCAACTAGTAATTTCTTCAGTCCATCCTTGGATTGCTTATACTGCTCAACAAACATCTGCATTTGAATCTTTTGATTCTCTATTGTTTTATCCAAATTATATCTCTCCATGAATAGATCTTTACCCTTCAATGGTTAAAATGCTCAATAAGAGAACTGTGCTCTAATACCAATTGTTGAAATTTGAGAGATAGGGTACTAAGAGGGGAGGGGTGAATTAGTGCCCACAAAAACTTTTAAATCATAAACCTTTTTAACTTTAAACAACAAATAGTAGTAACCTTCAACTATAAATTGAATCCATTGCATGCGTCATTCACTTAGTTAACTTATCAAAGTAAATAGCATGAAATCAACAAGATAATCATCACATAACACAAGTATTTTGGTAACACAACAACCCTTGTTAGAAGGTAAAAACTGCGGTGGGGATTGTTGATTTTTGAATAATATATTAGGAAACTTTGGAGTGTGGGGTTTTCCTCTTGAAAGGATTTTTCTCACATAAATCACTATGTTTTGGTATGCATGCTATTTATGTTTACTTCTATTAATTTTCCTTTCCCTTATGGTTCATGCTTGTGTAGATTGAGGATACCAAATTTATTACAACTCATTCATAACATTGGTAGCATGATGCTTTTCTACCCTATTTACATTTTTCTTCTTTCATGGGGTCCAACTTAGTTACAACCCCTCGAAGCTTTTCATTTTCCCTTTACTATGAAAATACAGGGAAATGTTAAGTGATTCTAATACTTCTTATTTATGTCTACAATAAGTTCCAATGATGTTTTTTTTACACATATACAATATTTGAAAATGTATTCCTAATGAAAAAAAAAAATCTTCAAAATTCTATCCTTTTAAAAACATGTTAATTAATTTAGTTGTTGCTTTGTCTTAATTAACATGTATCATAAACATGGATTTATGTGCATGTTCATGCTAAAGTGGGAATAAAACATAAAGAGAAAAAATCAACTTTCATACATACACATACCTAAATTGCATATATTACCAAATCAATAAGGACATTGATAAATAGTGTCATTATTTCATGAGATTTTTTTAAAACTATTTTCCTAGGTATCCCAATTAGATGTCAATTTTTTATAACAGATCTACATTGACTATAAAAAAGGAAAATGTAATAATATATGTATTTTTAGATTGCTAAAGATGATGGCTATTTACCCTTATTCTTTTTAATGAATTTTGTTGACCCAACAATTTGAGTTGTGATGTGGTAAATTTGAGGAAAAAATTGAAGCATGCAGGTTAGAGGAAAAATCATTTCACTTAAACACCATATAAGGAGTTCTAATCTTTCTCCTTGATCAAACAAGGTTCAATCTACCCTCATTTGATCTAAGGGAGTTCAATCTATCTCCCTTGAGCAACAAGGATTCAATCTATCCCCCTTCAATTTAAGGGGGCTAAATCTTTAAAATATTAGAAATGCTCATTAAATTTATTAATGGAGGGAGGTTCTATTAACTTCCTCTTTGATAAAATATTGTTATATTGGAACCCCAACGCCACAAGGTGGTAGAAAAATGATTCGATTAAAGTGTGTTTAAATAGATACAACCTTTTATTAATTGCAATGTGCATGTGTATGGAATTCAGTTTGCATTTTTTCTTATAACCCAAGAGTGGGACATATATTTATCCTTTGAGCCATACATGACTAAGAACCTACAATAACACCCATGAGGGATCAAGGATGCATATGCATCATAATTAAAAAAATACATCACTAAAGCATCAATTTAGATGTAGTCAAAGCAAAGAACAACCATAATAAATTGCATTTACATCTCAACTAGATAAATTTATGTCTCATCAATTATCATCACAAAAACATAATGGGATTGACTAAGGAGTGAAGAAGTGAAGTACATCAATCCTAATTGAATAATCTTTTAAAGGTGTTCATTGATACCACTTCAACTTAGTTTAGGTACTGTCATAGAGGAGTGAAACTCATAGTAATTGATAAACACATAAATGATTGTAGATTTTGAGACAACATATCATATTTGAGATGCGATCATAATAAAAAAAGACATGATAACAATGACATATTTAAAATTTGTAGACAAATCCAATTATAGATGTGTGGTGGATGAAACACATCAACACACCAACCCCATTAGAGAAGTTAAATCATATTCTAAGTTTACACATTTTGATTAAACAATTAGTTGTTTTATATTTGAATTAGCTAACCATGTTAGTTTAGATTTGGTTTATAATTAAAATATTATGTATTAAAATTATGAAACAATGCAAGATAATTATTTGTAAAATCACAAACAAAAGACTTTAAAACACAAAATATTTTTGATTAATAAAAGAAACAAGACAAGGGTGTTGTCCCTCACAAGCAGCCCAAAGGCTGTACAACTGGCGTAACCCATACAGAAGACCTAAATCATGAAGAAATTACAATAGAAAATTACAACAAAAATAAACAAGATAGTTGTAAAACCTAGGACTAACAACGGAAAAAGCCAACAAGCCTAATCCCTTGGCTTGCTTCTACTCCAACCAAGAACACAGGGTCATTCTTTTTAGATGTAATCCAAAAGTTCTCTTATGTTCTCGAATTAAAACACAAAATGTTAAAAATCAACATATTTTCATATAAAATTAATTAGTATATTTTTTAATCTTGATTTATATTAATTTAACTTGAATTTCAAAATTAATTTTTATAGAAGACTTTTCAAGTTTATTTATTTTTAACTAGGAATGCTTAGAAACATCGTTGAATCCTAATTTGAACACCTTAAAATAGATATGCAAATACTTTACTATGTATAATTTAAATGATTATATTAACATTACATTTAATTGATAAATAGTCACTTAAATGATATACCACCTAAAAATAAATTTAAAATTTAATACAATTCTTCCATTAAAATGAAGTCATTTAGATGATAAACCATCAAAAAATCAACTCAAATTTTAATTAAATTCATCCATAAAATTGTTTGATAACAATTATACTACAACAAAATAAACCCGAAATTAAATAATTTTAATTCCCATATTAAACTTATGATAAGATGCTTTCCATAAAATATACATATTCCCTTTAAAGGAGTCTTCTCATCTACCTCCATTCATGAGTTCTAAAAAGAGAATCAATAACATCTACCCAAAAAAAACCAAGAAAAGCCAACTTTTTAATTAAAAAATTAGCAAAGTTGTAACTTATGGAGGGAGGAGACACATATCACAAAACCAACAAAGTTCAATACAAATCATGACCCACCAATTAAGCAGAGCTGGATTCTTAAAATTGCAAGGTGTAATTCATAGAGAAAAACAATTGCCAAAGATCTGAGTGTCCTAAATATATATTAAATTATTTGACAGCTACGTCCATGCTTAACCTTGTAACCATCCTCTAATATTGATGTAAAAATTGATAAAAACTAGAACAAACTTGTAGGCTATGTTACAAAGGTCCCATAAATTTTTATTTTATAATTCAAAACAAAATAGTAGATGGCACTTTTTTTTGTTGGGTTACTCATGTGGGCCATAAATCTACTCATAAAAATTATATTTTGATTAAAATAATAATAATAATTGAAGTTTGTTTGGATCACGTTGTTTACATTGCTAATAATTAAGGAGGCTATAATTTCAATTATTAATTTAGGGAAAAAATTAAAATATGATATTTTAATATTTTATTGTAAAATATTATTAATTGATAAATAAAACAAGTTGAAGAGTTTTATAATGAAGAATTTATAAAGTATAATATTTATCAAAAGTTTTGCAAATAGATTTATAAGTGGACTTGTTTAAAACAAATATGACTGTATATTAAATATTCTGAAAGTAATTTGAACTTTATATATCACATGTAAGTTGAAAAATATTTATTGACTTTTTTTGTTTGACTACTTAAATTTCTCTAGCGATTTATATCATTTTACTTCTTTAGCTTTCTACTATCTTGATGCTCGATTCAAAAGCCACTCTTTACTTAAATTCCTTTTCCTCTCTCCAATTTATCCATATTTGAAAACTTAATTTTGTTATTATTAACTTTTACCTCACTTAAACTTTGAAATATAATTTCATATAAGGTATGCCTTTTCACACTCCATGATGATTGAATACAAACTTTTAGATTAAAAATGTGTTTATTTTATTTGATCGACATTTGGATTCATCACTAAGAAAAAATGTGGTGATAGATTCCACATAGAATCTTATGTAGGTTCAGAGTCTTTTAACTCTCACAACCTACATAAGACTCTATCGACAATTTATCACCTCAAATTATGCAGATGCTTATGTAGGCCGTGAGAATTAAGGAAATGAAATTATGCACACAAAGTTGCAAAAACAATAATTCTTTTAACTCTCACAACTTACATATAAGATTCTATCGACAATTTATCACCTCAATAACTTCCTTAATTTATTACCTCAACAACTTTCTTAACTCTCAGTACCTATTAATACTTTGTAACCTCATTTTTTCTTCAGATGATAGATTAGGATTGTATCTCCAATCTATCACTTTATTTTTTCTTCTTGATAATAAATCACTGAACAAATATTCCATTAGATAAATAAATTCAATTTAATTCAAAAACTTGTTTCAAATATATATATTACAACATAATTTATTGATATATTTTTAATAGATAGTTGGTAATGTTGGTTTGAAGAGTACCATAACCATGATTCAATTAGATGAAACAAAGCCTTCCTACCAACAATAGTGTCTATCTACCTAACATATTTGTAATCACCCAAGGATAAATAAAGAAGAATATTACACGCATACGGAGTCCAAACAACCCTGGAATCCAACGGTCCTCGTGGTTGGATCGAGGGCTGGAGATGCGCACCGTTTAAGTTTATTCTCACAGTGCACGGGATTTGGTCCATTTTTTTTATATACCCAGTGTGTATATCCAGGCATATGTTCATTGCTTGCAAGGTTCTCGTGAACCCCTTTCTGCGGAGCCTTGAAGCATCTGTTATCTGCTGAAATCGCGAGATATATTAGGGGCTGCGATAAATCTGTGTAGGTAAAAGTTGGCATTGAATTGGGCTTTGATTTGTGTTAGACTATAGTAATTATGACGGCGAATTTCGATCGATGGGAGTCAGATCCTTTCTTTTCAGCGGCTGAGGATGTGCAGGATTCGGCTGACAGGTTTGTATTTGATCGATTTGCTGATATTTTCGGATACCCATCTGGTTTTTAAGATTATAACTGGTTTTTCTCTTTTGGCTTCATCCCTGGGACTTGAATCAGCCATGGTAGTTTTTATGTGTTCTAACCTGGGGCCAGAGTAGAAGTACACATTATATTTGATAGTGAGGGGTATATGAATTATATATGTAATATGAGTGTGTATGCTATGCGATTCCATTATTCTTCAGGACAATAGGCTCTGTAGGCGATGCATGGATTACAAAGGACTGTGAGATTTGCATAGAATAGTCAAAAGTTTCAGGCTGGGTGCGGGTCCTCATACAAATTTTGTGATTTTCTGAGTTAATCTTATGGTTTTGCTGCATATATTTATTTAGGATTCAATGTTTTAGAGTTTTGAAACGCCGTCTTTCAAGTATCTTAGACAATTGACCGTGGCAGCTTACCAAAGAAATTGGGCAGCCTCAATGGAAGCCATGGATTGTTTTAGCTTTTTAATGAAAATGAAAATGGTTTAAACACCTATGAGTGTGTGCTTACATATATTTAAGAGTTTTGCAGATGAATGTTTTGTAATTTTTGTTGGAATGTGGGAAGAACTTGATCTTTATGAATTGTTGGTATTGGTGCAAAACATTTAATTTCTTTGCGTTAGAGTTATTGTCTTATGGTGTCTAGTTTGTCAAAATCACTTTGGGGATGTTCTGACGCTATACCTTGTTTTGATACCTTAAAATCGGAGCCAAAGGTTTCTCTATGAGCCAGCTATCTCATTAATTGAACTTTCCAGACCCTTCCGTATGCTATTTTTAATGGGCCTGCTAGGAGGCGAATCTGAGCCTTCTCATGGATTTGCTTGGTGTGCTGTTGTGCCTTACCACTTGAACAATCTTTTCACTTGTGGTTAAGTGTGTATTGTTCTTCCAAATTAAATGATCTTTTGGTTTTAAATGATTTCTTTCTAGTGCAGGCCTGATAGTACTGCAATTTATTTTTAAGAAAATGTATTTCACCACAAAGTTTGCCGTTATTGGGTGTAGTGTCATTACATGGTGGGCATGTCAAAAGATGCAAAAAAAAAAAAAAAGACTTAAATCTAGGACAGTGCTTGCTGTCTAATATTCTTAAAATAATGTGTTTCTGAATGTTAGAGAATGTGATGCAATGTAGGTTAGAATCCGTGTACAGACGTTGGGTGCATGCGCAGACTGTGGAAGAATTGGATCAGGATGCTTCCTTGGAGGGTGGGGAAGATTCAGTTGATGTTCTGAGACGGGAGCTGCAAACAGCCCTTGGTACTGCTAAATGGCAGGTGAGTTAACTTTGGTTGAAATTGTCTTTTTAACCAGAGGATTGGTAATTTGGTAACTAAGGGCCGGATAAGGTAGGGAGCTAGACTTTGTCATTGATAAATTGCTACTAGTGGCCATGTACAACAACCAGGTTGCATGGGAACATTACCTTGGTTTACACTGTTTTAAATGTAGAACTTATTCACCCATATTTTTCCATGTTGTGGGTTAGATCAGATTCAGGAGACCAGCTCGATATGGCAGAGTTGAATCTTTCTTTTCTGATATGTTGTGTACTGAGTGTTTGTTGTTCGTCTTATCAACCCTGTTTGCTTGAATGGTTGTTTAAGTTACTCAAATTTTATGTGCAAAAACTGTATTTATGGATACAGTAATGATTGTATCATTATGTCGTTGTTTCTGTGGAAAAACAGCTAGATGAGTTTGACAGAGCAGTGAAATCGAGTTACTGTGGGAATGATGGTGATGCTGGTGATAGACATAAACAGTTTGTAGTGGCTATTCAGAATCAAATAACTGCCATTGAAAAATCTTTAAGCAATTCAAATGGTGGGGATGGCAAGAAAGGCATACGTTGGATTCAGCTTGATGATCGGGAGAAGGATGATTTCGCCTCATTTCTTTGTGGGTCCTGTACGACTAATAATAATTGCTTAGAACAGCGCAGTGACTGCAGCACAGAAGAAATGGTAGAGTTGAAACTTGATGATGCACCCTTGTTGAAGAGGAGAGACTTGAGGAATTTACGTGACACTGATGTTACCTGCACAGTTGATAATCATTTCAAAGAAACTGTTTTCATTAATAAGGACTCTAAATTTGTAATAGAATTGGCGGAACAAAAGCTTGCCAAGAATTGGGATGACAGGCACAGTGAGGGTTTTACAGATAGAAAAACTGGTCATAGAAGAAGTTCAAGTGTTGGTGCTGACCTTGGTTCATGGAAAATTACAATTGAAGATGATAATGCAGAAAAAGAAAGTTTTGGACTGCAACTAAATGAATCTTTCTCTAGACGGAATATGCTGGGATTGATAAGCAACATGGGTCTTGAAGTCCCACTAAGGTGGTCCAGAGGTTGTTTAAGGAGGTGTAAAGATAGTTTGAATTTTCATTGCCATCCTCGTAATGGGCATTTGAAAGACCTGGTAAGATTTAGCTTAGTGTTAATTATCTGTTTAGTATTTCACTTTGAGAATAAATTTCTAAAATATATGGATTTGGCTTGCTTGATATAGAAACAATAATACATAAAATGCAACATAGTTTTCATTCTTAAATGCAGAATAAAATTATTTGATTATTTATATGCTCAAAAGATTTAGGTGATTTTTTTTTTCTGATAAGGTAAAGTCAGTGTTTCATATTAATGATAACTCTCAAAACACTCACAAGCTTGATGGTTTCTCTCAACTAATGAGAATTCTAATTTTTAGTTTTCTTGAGAGGTGATCTAGTTTATAACTAAAACCTTCAGAAGTGTTTGAGGAACAACTTACTAAAACCTATGAACTTATGCCTGGTATATTACAATCTATTTTTCTATTCTATTGTAGCTGTGCTTTTCAAGAAGAACCTATTTCAAGTTAAATATGAAATATGGAATTGAAAATTAACTATCGAGAACATAAACTTTCACCCAGGCAATATAATGAAATTGAAAGGGTATTCAATCATCCAGCTCTTGGTATGTCTTCCCATATTTTCTTCTTCGATTTAGTTCTACTCCCCTTGGGTGTAAGGAACATTAGATTCTCTTATTTTCTTGTTTTATCATTTTTGAGAATATACATTAAAGAAGTTTGCTTTAAATGAGAAGCATGGAAATTCATCCACAAAGTCTTCTAATTTGTATCAGGGTACATCGATATGGTCTGAGAGTAACAAGAGAATGTATCATGGTTCTGAACAAACATATGGCTGGCTTGGAGCAGTTCAAAGGAAGGTGTTGAGGTCTCAGAATTTTCTTCAATATAGCCGCCAATTACAGATAACTTGGGTGCTTATTGCAATGCTGTGTCTAGTAGGTATGCAATTGTAATATTTTCAGAAATCAATTCTGGCTGATTTTTGAGACATACGTACAGAAGAAATGTTCATAAGTTTTGCTGCAAATCAAGTGTGTTTATTTTAATAAAGAAAATTATGATCACATATAGTTGCATTTTTATAATTATTAATTATGCCCAAATAAATAAAATTTCCCTAAATAAGAATTGTTTGCATGGTGTTTGTGAAATCAATCTGTTTTTTGTACTTTATATTCCAGTAATGTGTTGTATGCAATTTTATGCAGGTCTCTTCACATTTCTGGCAGCCTAAAAATTTGACTCAAAATATATTCATTGATTATTTGAGAATCAGGCGTTTTGAGCTTGCTGTATATAAGAGGCCAAGGTATTCCTCAATTTTTAAGAGCTTTTGTGAAACAAATTTATTAATGTTCCCATGCAAAATACTTCTGTACGTTGGCTTTTAATATTAGTTTGGTTTATGCCATAACTGAATATTATATATGATTATAAATGCATGCTTAATAATCTTTTAAATCTATTTTACTTAACTCAATCACAACTTTGGCCAAAACATCATTTTAAATTAAATGGTGTGAAACCTTTGAAATGGTATCAAACTGTTCCAGTTATTAAGAATCACGAGTTTATAACTTTATTGTCGAACTGTGATACAATTGTGTTAAAACTATTAATATTATTTCAGCTACATATTTTATTATCTTGTAAATCTGGTGAAGTTCACTTATTCATGGTATCGGTCAAAACCTGCAGACTGGAACATTGGTTCAATCCAAACTGATGATAAGCCTTCAAAATGCTATCAAGCTGTTTGAACAATTCAGAATCATTTCCGCTTCACATGACTTCTTTTGAACCTGCAGTCTGTATGGTATTTGTAATGGTGTGTGACAAATTGATATCCATACACTGAACTTTTCAAGTGAAATTTAAGCAGTGTTGTTTGTTTTAGGGAAATGTACTGGTAAATTTATATGAGTTTATAATCCAGATAATAACTTTGCATTTTATTTGCTCTGCACAAATCCAAATAACAGAAGCAGCGATGCATAACTACATTTTTTTCCAAAGCAGATATAGGATATGATGTACCTAATTGAGTTTACATCCTTTTGAAAGCAATTTATCCTTGGTAGTACATTAGCTTCTCATTGTAAGCCGCACTGAGGTTGTTGCCTTGAGTAGATTTTGTATGATATGAATTATTCTAGAGATGACTTTGAGGATGAGTTGAACCCTATGAAGGCAATTTTATGATGTCAGGTCATTGACACGGTAAAAAAGTATTTTCTGCATGTCTTAATAAGATATACTTTTTAAAAGCTGATTCAAATACTGTATTCTCTGCTGTGACATATCAGCTACGAACAACTTTGTTGTCTCCAATGAACCAATGAATATTTAATTTCTCATCTTGATTTTGTTTCACTTCCCCCACTCCCTCTTAATTATGATTAGCTCATCTTATATTGAAAGCTCAAACTTTGTTTCTGTTTTGCAGAAGTTTACCTGCAGCAATTTCTGTGGAGTAAAGTTCCTGTATTGTTGTCATTGGTAGAGATCGACGGGCATGCAATACTTGGAAAGCCATCAAGAAATTTTGTTTTGCTTTGCAATTTGGGTAAACCTTGTAAGATTGGTAACTAAGTTTCACAACACAATTCTGTGGAAGTGAAATTGTGAATGTTCTTGTTATAGATGATACTTGTTCTTTTCATCTATTGGCTATATCAGCAGTATGTATTGGTTTCAAATTGCATTCGTGGCACCATTTTGTTGTATTCTAAAACTCATTAGCAAAGCCTACTGAATAAAATATAAATGTCTTGCGTATGGCTTGTATGGAGTGTTCTTCGCATGAAATATGTATTACTGTCTCCACCAATATTCAAATCTTTTGAATGGAGGCGGAGAAGTTTGGATATAGGTATGTTTGGATACCTAGGGAATTCATGGAATTGGAAGCTAAGCAACAGAAGGTTGTTATATATGTAACATTATTGCATTAACTAGTTATAATGGGGAGTAAATTGTGACTCAATGAGGCGGTTAGATTTAACTTTGGTAAGCGGTGGTTTAACTTTAGGCTGCTCTGGTAAATCAAACGTGAACACAGAATGAGCTTGCAATTATGAAGATAACATGTATTGGTCATTGGCAAGTAATGTTCGACACTAATATACTGTGCAATGCTTGGGGTATATGATTGTTGCCATTAGTCTTCAGATTATACCAACTTGTGTAGTTGCTGAAATATTCAGATGCTGGTAGAGCTACTATTTATTACAATCTAGCACGGTCTATATCTATTCACCAAGCAGCAAATGATTCTATACAGCAAAATTTGAAATTATATACCAGCTCACTTTTCAAGGTGCATGCAAATTTTCAGATAAAATAGATTAATGCCTGTTGAAGCTGCTGTTGTAGCATGATAGTAGAGTAATTAAGGGAGAGAGGTGACCCTTCCCCTACATTTTATTCCCTGTCCTTTTAACGTGACTATGGTCAAAAAGCAGCAGAGAGGAGTGGGGAGGTTCTGCTTTTTTTTCCTTAACCTCTGTTGTTTTGCCTTTTTGTATCGCCTTAGATCTGGTAGTTGGTAGACAAGTGAGAACAAATATGCTGTTATGAAGCTCCTAGTTAAGGCGGATTTAATTTCTTTTCTCTGGTTCATTAAAGGGAGGGGAAAAGTGCTTTGTCTGGGTATGGCTGCCATCCATCCCTTCTACCCTCCAATTTCTTTAAATTGGATGAAGATGGCTATTCTTGATGAGATTCTTCCATTTAATTTTCCAAATCTTTGACTACCAATACTCTGGAGATGGTATTGGGCTTATTAAGCAACATCTAAACAGAAGCTTTGAGAGATCAGTCAAATTTATCTTTTTAACAGCTAAGAAATGGTCCTCTGGGTTTTAAAAGAAATCAGAAGTTAGAACATTCAGAAGTTTGAGCATTGGTAATCCTCCAGTAAAGGTAATGTTGCCTCAGGTCTTCCCAGTTTTGAAGGTTAAACTTTTTTGAGGTTTTTTCAGGACCAAGTGCTTCGGTAGCTCTGACTTCTAGCTATTCTGAGGTGGATTCTGTTTATTGTGAAAAGTGTATTAATCCATTAATCCACTTGCCCTCTTTGTTTTTTCGTTGGATGGTGGCTTGTGTCATTGGCTGTGACATAGCATTTAAAGTCAGGGAGCTGTGAGATTCCTTATTGTTATATTTTTGGATGTTCCACATTGATCCCTGGCATATATCTTATTCTTAATTTGAAATCGATTGTATAAAATAATTTCGCTACATTGTTTGAAGTTGTTTAAGCAAACTAGGTAATAACAAATATGTTCAGTCTGGGTGATGGCGAAGACCAGGAAGAAAAGCCTTGAAAGTTGTTGTCAAGGATGGTGTGGGTGCTTTTAGATCATTGTTGGGGATGACTCCATTCTCCCATAAAATTTGCTATGCAACCTGATTGTTTTCTCAAAGCACGCTCTCAAATTGGGCCTAGGCCTTGGCAGGGATATACACATGCATAGATAAGCACATAATCTACAGATCTCTACTATGTAACATTAAATGTTGAAGTCATGATTGTTTATTAAATTTTCTTATTTTTAGTTATGTTTTAGGGGTGATTGAATGTTCTACACTTAAGAATGTTGGAATGAGCATATTACTAGCACTTGCACTAAGAAGTGCAATGCTTATATCTAAACTAATATGTTAGATAATAAACTTAACCATATAGAAAGATTAATTCTTTATATATTTTGTGTTTAGAAGTGTGACATTATTCATGAATACAATTAAATATCTATAAACTTTAATTACACAATTTGTATTTCTTAAATGTGTTAAACCTTGTAATACTTTTGATAATTTAAACATTCTTCTAGTGGAATACATCTATTGTTCAATTAGATTAAGTATTTATATAACTTGTTAATGTTTATAAATTAGAAAAGTCACAATGAAAAGGACAATAAGTCTTCATGATTCACAAAATTTCATAGACAATAGGTGATTGCAATTTAGTGTTACCAATAATTGGATTGTCCATAGCCATAATTTTGTGATGATGATTTAAAATATCATAGACAATATGTTAGATAATAAACATAACCATATAGAAAGATTAATTCTTTATATATTTTGTGTTTAGAATTGTGACATTATTCATGAATATAGTCAAATATCTATAAATTTTAATTACATAAATTATATTTCTTAAATGTGTTAAACCTTGTTATGTCGAAGGCGTTTCTATATGAAAGGGTTTGAGCTAAAATTTGCATCCACGGTGGGAAATTGTGTAGGTAGAATGACTACCATTTAAGTCATTTGAGTTGTTCATCGATTCTATATGAGACGGATGAACCAACTTTATAGATCTTCACTACTTCAAATGAATGAGCTGATTTTTAATATCAATGGTTGAGAATTAAACACGACCAATGGACGACCATTGCAAGCGTTGTATCCGTTTGATATTCGTCTTTTTTATTGGCTATACATTAGCGTGTCCGAGAATTAACGAAACTTAGATTTCATTTTGTGCATAGTCGGTATGTCAGACAATAAGACACATTTCTGTCAATAATTAAAGCAAGTTTGAATTGTAATGCACAAAAATGATTTCCGTATCATTGATTTAAGTTTATATACTTTTTTTATTCTGTCAAATTTTTATAGGATATATTTGAAGTTGCATTTTTCGAAGATTAGATCAGATTGCACTGCATATTAGATCTTATTATTAACCAAAAAAAATATAGTTGTATTCTGTTTTTCTTAAATTCCGCATAGAAAGATGTTTCTCCTCATCGGCAACATCAGCCATGAGAAAACATGCAATTAAATTATCTAAATAATTGAATAATTGGTATTAGTCATTAAAAATAATAGAAATATATTATTATTTTATAGAATTTCTTTTAATAATACAGATCATATTTTATTATTTGTTCTTTAAAAGAAAAGATTTTTCTTTATTTAGAAGTTTGAAAAGTTATTATGTTTTAGTGTGTCAATAAAATCTACACTCTTAAAAGAGAGGTCACAAGTTCAAATATCATAGGAGATAGGGTATGTAGGTCTCGTTTGTAGGATAGTTAGGCACCTTTTGAAAGGAGTATGGGGTATTCTTATATTACTTTCACCATATGTAAACTCGAAAACAAATGGTTGGTATCACGCACTATAAAAAATCATTTCATTTCCTCCTCTTTCCTATGCAACATATAAATGGGAATATAGAAAGAGAGATAGAACATGAAGAAGTAAGAGAAAAGAGATAGAAGGAATAATGTATGCAATGATTGGATTTTTACATCGAAGGCATTGCTATCTGCCTCAGGTTCTAAATCAATGGCCGACATTGCTTATTAAGCGTGCAAGACTAAATTGAAGTTATCTTGTCCGCTCATCGTTCACCTTCCCCGACTTTTGTGTGGAAGAGATTTTGTTCCCACATGATTTAGCCTCTAAGTTGGCATTAACTATAGGCTACCAACTACTTTTCAAGGTACGTTGTCCAATGAAGAGGGAAGCCATTGGATGAGGTTGAAACCCATCTTCGTATTTGTTAATCGAATTTTGATTTTTAGTTGTTTTAAGAACAAAACATTTTCGTCATTGCAATGCAGAGTTTGCTACCATTACAGACATGACATTGTCATTAACAAAATAAAGACAGATATTTAGATAGGTTCTGTAAATTCAATATTTCTATGTCATTTATACATATATAATAACATTCTAATGATAATGAAAACTTTATAAACATTTGTTGAAATTTACAACATCGTAATTATTAGTTTACATAGCCATCCTTCCATCTCCATAGTGAAGGAATCCATGCATCCTCTTGGTACTTGAGCCTCCTCAAACCTAGTGGATCAACCTTCCTTTAGATGTGTTTGAAATAGGTGCGAGCTTCCTAGTTTGGTCATTGATCCTAGTTATTGCCTCTCACATTCCCCTATTTTCTTTCATAACAAAACATAAGAAATTTTTATCATTTAACTATTAAATTTATGATTGTATCGTCCTAAATTGTTAGCACTCATAATTGGATTCTTTATTAGGACCTATTAGACCCCATTTTGGTGATGTCAAGGTCTGAATTCATGTTATGCTTGATCTTGGCAACATGCTATTTTTCCCCTTCATCTTTTGACCTATCTCGACACCCTACCCAGATTCTGGCTCATTCTCTAGGGTATAGAATGCCAATGATGTTATGTTCTTGGGACAAGATGCCAATGACATTCTATCCTCGGGGATTGGGGTCCAAATTTGGCCTAGGGCCCTATGTCAGGTTATTAGTGGGAGATTTGATTTCATGGGATTATTTTTGAATCCCGAAATGATGGATTAAGTATAAAAACCCCATATCTATCCTCATTTTGATATCAATTACCAACCTCAAGTTTCCATTATCAAGTGCAAGCATTTACTATCAATATTTTTAAGTAATCAAGAATAATTAAGCAATTGGATTCAATATTTGAGGGAAAGCATCCAAGATCAAGTTTCTCAAAGTCTTCAATTCTTCAAGATCATTAAGCTCAAATGCATTCTTCTCCAATTGAAGCAAGTTTCTCTCCCATGATGGCCAAGTAGAGGAATTCTTAATCAAGCAAGAAGATCCTTCCTTCCATTCTCATTATTTCTCTTTCATTGCAAGCGATTACCAAACATATCTACATTCAAGATCTAGGAGTGGCATTCATAGATCTATGCATTTGTGAGGACATCTTTGATTCTACATCACATTCCAAGGTTAACTCTTTGGATTTCAATTACATTCAAGCATCTTCATGGCTATGAGTGATTTCTACATCCGTCCACAAGGGTTTATGCAAGGTGAATCAAACATTTACCTTTTTATATACCTTCCTTTATGTAATTTCATTCTATTTTCAAGATTGATTTCTAAACATGGGTTTGACCAAGGAAAAGCCCTTTAGACAACCTTTTCCCCATTTTTATGTGTGCAAGAAAGTGTTACAATGTTGTCAAATGAAACTCAGAAAGGTCAAATACAGTTGCTGGACCCTAGAAAAATTTAGCTAAAATCACCAAGTACAGAATGACATTGGCATCATGTCCCTAGGTATAGGGTGATTTCTTGCCATGTCCCTTGCATTTTCAGCTCAGATTTCACCCATAGGTCATATTTGTGCTCTAGTTTCTATTTTTGTACATTTATGCTCTTTGTTAGTCCCTATCAATTTGTTATTTCCATTTTTTTAGTAACTTGTCTAATTATCATCTACATTACATCATTGCATCATTTCTATTTTCATCATTACATATTTTAGAGAAGGATCATTGTCCCACTTAGCATTTGAGTCTCCTCTTGAAACCTAGTGGGGACATCTTGCTACCGAAATGTGCAATTCATGCAAAAGAGAAGTGATTTACCTATTTGCATTGCTTCCCTTTCCACCCTGTACAATAATTAAAAACCATTTAAACTCATTTATGAATTAAAATCGATGACAAAATGTAACATAAGCCTATATACACAAACAAATTTTATGGGCTGACTACACAAGATGAGTTGGTTTTCCAAACCCAATTAAAGCAACCAAGGACTAGATCAATACACATATGGAAATTGTCCTAAACGAGGTACTATGGGTATGGTTCAAGGGCATTTTGACTAGTGTGCTATCTCCTATTAATCACCATTGAGGAAGGGTATGCTGAGATGTGTGGAGCCAAGTTTAGTCGATGCCTAGTACTTGCAACCACTTAACAAATGTTATAGGTATCTATGCATATACATCATAGACAAAGAACATATAAATATCCCCCAATCAAGGTCAACATGATAGCATGGCTAGTACATCATAACATTATCATCTTAACATGAGCATAATCAATCACTAAATCTAATATGCATAGTCAACTACAATGATAAGCACATAATATCTTAAATGAAATAAAATATCATAAAATATAACTTTGCTAGCATTTTAATTAGCTAATCAAGTTAAAATCACATTCCAAAATTAACATTAATATCTCAAAATACAATAATTGAAATCACATTATTAATTTATCTCAATACGCATCTGAATGCTGAAATGACAATTAGTCCACATTAAGCCAATTTACCA
Organism: Chamaecyparis obtusa; assembly: GCA_027943335.1. NCBI lineage: Eukaryota > Viridiplantae > Streptophyta > Pinopsida > Cupressales > Cupressaceae > Chamaecyparis > Chamaecyparis obtusa. The sequence continues at coordinate 168,932 of BSBK01012716.1, forward strand.
ACATTATATATTTAATATCAAAATAAGGTGAAACACCACATCACATTAATCTCATAAGTATCATCATCCCTAATTACATTAAGTTCTCACATGCACTTAGCTCAAGAATACACACACACATGAAGGTAATCACCACAAAGGCCAATAGTCCAACACATCATAAGCCATAAAACATCGAAAGTACATTGAAGGAAATCACAAGTCAAGCACTCACAGGTAATGCACACATGCAAAAATTAGCCTCTCCAAGAATTGGGTCGCATCATAACAAAATATTCACATCACAAAACTAGAAATGGTGCGCCCACAGGGACAATGCCGAAACAACATTGAGATACATCATCATGCATGCAATACAAAACTACAAATGGGAGAGGCATCACATCGCCCCCTCAAGAATAGGCTTAATCTTAGAACCCTACAAAAATCAATTACATGACAAACCTAGTTCTTGATCCCACAAACACATCAAACAAACCAAAGTAATCATTCACTTTCTCCAACTCTTGGCTTCAACTCCATAGCTCTCTCTCTCCAACCACTAATAGAAATGAGAAAGACGCCAACAACAAGGTTGAAAAGAGAATCAACAACTCTCAAGGCCCTAATTAGGAACCATTGTGGGTGCCAAGAAACTCCATCTAGCCATCGTTGCAACCAAGAATGACATAAATGCCAACAAATTCACCTCACAACAAGACAATGACACCAAAAAACTAAACCATCATATGGTCTCTCCCTAGACCAATGTACTAAACCCTTAGCGCTAAAACCTAGAAGTCCAAGAAGAAGATCATGTTGAAAGCCTAAATAAGCACCACCATGCTCATCTAGAGTATGGCCTAGTGCCATGTAAGGTCTCATTTCATCAACACCATTATAGAATAATGAGAATTTCCTTAACACACCTACTTCTCTTCGAGAAACCAAAGGTAAATTAGAAGTTCTTGGATGCACAAATAAAGAAAGAATACCTCTCACAAATAGGAGCTCCTACATTAATGAGGCTTATGATGCAGGGGCATCCAAGGTTAAGGCAGGGGCATTCTATGTCCTCGATGAAACTGCATGGAGTGTTAGTATTTTGGCCGGTGTTACTCAGTTGCAGCCTTGACTGACGGTCTCGGTCATTGAAAGAAGCTTGGTCACTGAAGGAACTCGGTAGTCTCTGGTGCTCGGTGAATTGTTACTTAGTCATGCTTGCATTGCTTGGTCGACACTGGTGCTCGGCGATGCTTGGCGTGCTTGGTTAATTTACTGTCGCTCGATAGGTCTGGTTTACCGACTAGAGTTCTGTGTGATTTGTTGAGTTGACTTGGTGCATTTATTGTTGGTAGCCATTATTTTGGGTTGACATGTTGCATTAAATGTTTGTATACATTTGTAAGTTGACTTGTATGACATTTAATTATTTTTTTTGGGGAGTTAAGGGTTTCATCTTGCCGACTTGTGGCTGATGATTAGTATTTAAGGAGTGCTTGGGTAGATGTTTAGGGACAAATTTGGGGGTAGATCAAGAAGGAGAAGAGAAGTTCATGACTTGAAGACTTAGTGAGTCAGATCTGAGGTTCTGAAAGCTGAAGATGGCGAAGTTGTGGAAAAGTTCTTGATGATCTTGAAGATCAGATTGTAATCTGATAGTTGTTTGTAGTAGAGCTAGGGGTTTGCATACTTGGAGACAAGGAGATTGCTTGGAGGCTTGCGAGCTCAAATTTAGATCTACCTTAGGGTTTCCATCAGCTTCTGATTGTCTTCAGAACTGAACTAGCTGAGTTTGTATTGGATCTGGTTGTGGATCTTGTAGAATTCTTTTCTGATTGTAATTGGCCCTAACCTGGAAGGCCTTACAGCCGGGCATGTTAATGAAAAATCAGTGTTAAACAATTATTTTGTGTTGCATTGTTGAGTAATCCGCTGTGTAATTCTGTTGGCTACAAGGTTTGGACTATCCTTCATTGGATCCACCTACCTTGACTGCATTAGGTGGTATCGGAGCGAGAGTTTGATCTTGTTGAAGCAGAAGGTTGACCTAGCAAGGATGATCTTGTGAAGTTGATCTTTTTGGCAAAGAGATTGTGCGCAATCTGGATTGCAGATCCGAAGCACTGAACTTGTGGAATTGTGCCCTAGTTGTTTGCAAGATTGTAGGTTGAGATCTGACTTGCTACAACTTGGAAATTGTCACAAGGTGGTCGGTGAGGGTTTGTTGCAGAGGGTTTTTTTTTATCTTTAAGGATGCCTCCGAGAAGATTGGACCCTAGAGTTATTTTTGATCATTGTGATACAGTTGAATCCCGGATCACAGAGAAGGTGAAATCAGATTTCAGATCTGAGATGGAATTGATGAAGAATGATATGGTCACCGAGATCATGAGAACTATTGCTGGTATACCTCAGAATGTTGGTACTGAGGATGGCTATGAAGAAGCTGCTGAAGAATTTGAAACTACTGGATCTAGTGGTGATGACCAGAGGAACAGATCTGGTGAAGACATAACTGCTCGGTTACCTAGATCTACTACTCGGTTTAGTAATTATCGAATGGAAGTTTCTACTTTCTCTGGTACTTTGAATCTCGACAATCTGATTGATTGGATTGGTGAACTTGAAGATTTCTTTGAGCTGGAAGAAATTGAAGATCCTTTTCGGGTGAGACTAGCACAGAAAAAGTTGAAAGGACATGCTGCTCTTTGGTGGAAGGAACTACAAAGAGACCAAGAAGATGAAGCTGAAACAAAGATCAATTGGTGGAGATTGATGGTGACTAAGTTGAAGGCTAAGTTCATATAGGCTGACTATGAGCTTGACATGTTTAAGAAGTTGCAGAATCTGAAATAGAAGGATTTATCTATTGAAGATTATACCGAGGAGTTTTACAAACTTACTATTCGGTCTGGACACCGAGAACTTGGTAAAGAAAAGGTAGGTCGGTATGTGAATGGTCTGAGATTCAATATTCAGGATGAGCTCGGTATGTTGAAGATTGATTCTATTGAAGATGCTTATCAGTATGCTCTGAAGGCAGAAGATAAATTGAAGAGGAAACAACCTAGTAATTCCTGAGGGAAGGAAAAGATTGATCACTCGGTGAAAGATAAATCAACTGATGCAGAAGATGAACAGAAACCTGTGGAACCAAAGAAGAAGATAGGTAGAGTTATCTTTAAGGGTACTTGCTATAACTGTGGAAAGGATGGACACCATTCTTTTGAGTGTACATAGAAGAAGGTTGACCGACGAATTGCTGTGATGAATGAGAACATTTAGAATGAACCTGAATTAGAGAACTTGCTGCTTCGGCGAACATTGCTCGGTACAAAGGATGAACCTCGTCAGAGGAGTAACTTGTTTAGGACCCGATGCAAGACTGAAGGTAAACTCTGTGATGTTATTGTTGATAGTGGAAGTACTAATAACCTTGTTGCTGAGGACCTAGTTCAAAAACTTGGTTTGAGTAGAATGAAGCATCCTTGTCCTTATAGGCTTGGCCGGTTACAAGATGTTCATGCTTTGGAAGTTAGAGAACAATGCTTCATTGATGTTTAGATTGGCTTGTACAAGGATCTTGTGTTATGTGACATTGTGAAGATGAATAGTTGTGATATATTGCTCGGTAGACCTTGGCAATATGATTGCAGAGCTATTTATGATTGTACCCAGAATGTGTTTATTGTTGAGAAGGATGACAGGAAGTTTTCACTGATGCCTTTGATGGATACAACGCTTGGTAGGAGAAGCTTGAGTATTGGTAGCCAAGTGGAGATTGTGGATCAAGAGAAAATGAATGATTAGTATGGAGAACAAACCTGTACATTGTCAAGAAAAGACTTGAAGAGACAGAGGAAACTGAAGTGGAAGAATTTGCAAGTAGAAAAGGTGGAGGACTTGTATGTGAAGAACCAGTTTAGGATTTATGTGTTGAATCCTGAAAGATGTTCTTCTCACATATGAACATCATTTGGAACCTAGGGTGTTGGATGCAGGGGCATTCAAGGTTAAGGCAGGGGCATTCTGTGTCCTCGGTGAAACTGCATGGAGTGTTAGTATTTTCACTGGTGTTACTCGGTTGCAGCCTTGACCGACGGTCTCGGTCATTGAAGGAAGCTCAGTCATTGAAGGAACTTGGTAGTCTCTAGTGCTCGGTGAATTGTTACTCGGTCATGCCTGCGGTGCTCGTCGACACTGGTGCTCGACGATGCCTGGCGTGCTTGGTTAATTTACTGTCGCTCGGTATTTTTGGTTTACCGACTGGAGTTCTGTGTGATTTGTTGAGCCGACTTAGTGCATTTATTGTTGGTAGCCATTGTTTTGGGTCGACATGCTGAATTAAATGTTTGTATACATTTGTAAGCCGACTTGTATGGAATTTAATTATTTGTTTTGGGGAGTTAAGGGTTTCATCTTGCCGACTTGTGGCTGATGATTAGTATTCAAGGAGTGCTTGGGTAGATATTTAGGGATAGATTTGGGGGTGGATCAAGAAGGAGCAGAGAAGTTCATGACTTGAAGACTTAGTGAGTTAGATCTGAGGTTCTGAAAGCTGAAGTTGGTGAAGTTGTGGAAAAGTTCTTGATGATCTTGCAGATCAGATTGTAATCTGATAGTTGTTTGTAGCAGAGCTAGGGGTTTTATTACTTGGAGAGAAGGATATTGCTTGGAGGCTTGGGAGGTCAAGTTTAGATATGCCTTAGTGTTTCCACCAACTTCTGATTGTCTTCAGAGATGAACTAGCTGAGTTTGTATTGGATCTGGTTGTGGATCTTGCATAATTGTTTTATGATTGTAATTGGCCCTAACTTGGAAGGCCTTACAATCGAGCATGTTAATGAAAAATCAGTGTTAAACAATTATTTTGTGTTGTATTATTGAGTAATCCGCTGTGTAATTTTGCTGGCTACAAGGTTTGGACTGTCCTTCATTGGATCCACCTACCTTGACTGCATCAGGTGGTATCAGAGCGAGAGTTTGATCTTGTTGAAGCAGAAGGTTGACCTAGCAAGGCTGATCTTGCGAAGTTGATCTTGTTGGCGAAGAGATTGTGCATAATCTGGATTGCAGTTCCGAAGCACTGAACTTGTGGAATTGTGCCCTAGTTGTTTGCAAGATTGTAGGTTGAGATCTGACTTGTTACAACTTGGAAATTGTCACAAGGTGGTCAGTGAGGGTTTGTTGTAGAGGGTTTTTCTTATCTTTAAGGATGCCTCCGAGAAGATTGGACCCTAGAGTTATTTTTGATCTTTGTGATACTGTTGAGTCTCAGATCACAGAGAAGGTGAAATCAGATTTCAGATCTGAGATGGAATTGATGAAGAATGATATGGTCGTCGAGATCATGAGAACTGTTGCTGGTATACCTCAGAATGTTGGTACTGAGGATGGCTATGAAGAAGTTGCCGAAGAATTTGAAACTGTTGGATCTAGTGGTGATGACTGGAGGAATAGATCTGGTGAAGACATAACTGCTCGGTTACCTAGATCTGTTGCTCAGTTTAGTAATTACCGAATGAAAGTTTCTACTTTCTCTAGTACTTTGAAGCTCGACAATTTGATTGATTGGATTGGTGAACTTGAAGATTTCTTTGAGCTGGAAGAAATTGAAGATCCTCTTCGGGTGAGATTAGCAAAGACAAAGTTGAAAGGACATGCTGCTCTTTGGTGGAAGGAACTACAAAGAGACTGAGAAGATGAATGTGAAACAAAGATCAATCGGTGGAGATTGATGGTGACTGAGTTGAAGGCTAAGTTCATACCGGTTGACTATGAGCTTGACTTGTTTAAGAAGTTGCAGAATCTGAAAGAAAAGGATTTGTCTATTGAAGATTATACTAAGGAGTTCTACAAACTTACTATTCGGTTTGGACACCGAGAGCTTGGTAAGGAAAAGGTAGCTCGGTATGTGAATGGTTTGAGATTCAATATTCAGGATGAGCTTGGTATGCTGAAGATTGATTCTGTTGATGATGCTTATCAGAATGCTTTGAAGGCAGAAGATAAGTTGAAGAGGAAACAACCTAGTATCTCCCGAGGGAAGGAAAAGATTGATCACTCGGTGAAGGATAAATCGACTGATGCAGAAGATGAACAGAAACCTGTGGAACCAAAGAAGAAGATAGGTAGAGTTATCTTTAAGGGTACTTGCTATAATTGTGAAGAGGAAGGAGACCGTTCTTTTGAGTGTACATTGAAGAAGGTTGACCAAGGAACTATTGTGATGAATGAGAACATTCAGAATGAACCTAAATCAGAGAACTTGCTGCTTCAACAAACATTGCTCGATACAAAGGATGAACCTTGTCAGATGAGTAACTTGTTTAGGACCTGATGCAAGACTAAAGGTAAACTCTGTGATGTTATTGTTGATAGTGGAAGTACTGATAACCTCGTTGCTGAGGACCTAGTTCAGAAACTTGGTTTGAGTAGAATGAAGCATCCTTATCCTTATAGGCTTGGCCGGTTACAAGATGTTCATGCTTTGGAAGTTAGAGAACAATGCTTCATTGATGTTCATATTGGCCAATACAAGGATCTTGTGTTATGTGACATTGTGAAGATGAATAGTTGTGATATATTGCTCGGTAGACTTTGGCAATATGATTGCAGAGCTATTTATGACTGTGTTCGGAATGTGTTTACTATTGAGAAGGATGACAAAAAGTTTTCATTGATGCCTTTGATGGATACAACGCTCGATAGGAGAAGGCTGAGTATTGGTAGCCGAGTGGAGATTGTGGATCTAGAGAAAATGAATGATCAGTATGGAGAACTGACCTGTACATTATCAAGAAAAGACTTGAAGAGACAGAGGAAATTGAAGTGGAAGAATTTGCAAGCAGAAAAGGTGGAGGAATTGTATGTGAAGAACCAGTTCGGGATTTATGTGTTGAATCCTGAAAGATGTTCTTCTCACATATGAACATCTTTTGGAACCTGGGGTGTTTGATGCAGGGGCATCGAAGGTTAAGGCAGGGGCATTCTGTGTCCTCGGTGAAACTACATGGAGTCTTAGTATTTTGGCCGGTGTTACTCGGTTGCAGCCTTGACCAATGGTCTCTGTCATTGAAGGAAGGTCGGTCACTGAAGGAACTCGGTAGTCTCTGGTGCTCGGTGAATTGTTACTCGGTCATGCCTACAGTGCTCGGTCGACACTGGTGCTTAGCGATGCGTGGCGTGCTTGGTTAATTTACTGTCGCTCGGTAGTTCTGGTTTACCGATTGGAGTTTCGTGTGATTTGTTGAGCCGACTTGGTGCATTTATTGTTGGTAGCCATTGTTTTGGGCCGACATGCTGAATTAAATGTTTGTATACATTTGTAAGTCGACTTGTATGACATTTAATTATTTTTTTGGGGAGTTAAGGGTTTCATCTTGCCGACTTGTGGCTGATGATTAGTATTTAAGGAGTGCTTGGGTAGATGTTTAGGGACAGATTTGGGGGTAGATCAAGAAGGAGCAGAGAAGTTCATGACTTGAAGACTTAGTGATTCAGATCTGAGGTTTTGAAAGTTGAAGTTGGCGAAGTTGTGGAAAAGTTCTTGGTGATCTTGCAGATTAGATTGTAATCTGATAGTTGTTTGTAGCAGAGCTAGGGGTTTGCATACTTGGAGACAAGGAGATTGCTTGGAGGCTTGCGAGCTTAAGTTTAGATCTGCCTTAGGGTTTCCATCAGCTTCTAATTGTCTTTAGAGCTGAACTAGCTAAGTTTGTATTGGATCTGTTTGTGGATCTTGCAGAATTGTTTTTTGATTGTAATTGGCCCTAACCTAGAAGGCCTTACAGAGAGGCATGTTAATGAAAAATTAGTGTTAAACAATTATTTTGTGTTGCATTGTTGAGTAATCCGCTGTGTAATTCTATTGGCTGCAAGATTTGGACTGTCCTTCATTGGATCCACCTACCTTGACTACATCAGGTGGTATCAGAGTGAGAGTTTGATCTTGTTGAAGCAGAAGGTTGACCTAGTAAGGTTGATCTTGTGAAGTTGATCTTGTTGGCGAAGAGATTGTGCACAATCGAGATTGCAGATCCAAAGCACTGAACTTGTGGAATTGTGCCCTAGTTGTTGCAAGATTGTAGGTTGAGATCTGACTTGTTACAACTTGGAAATTGTCACAAGGTGGTCGGTGAGGGTTTGTTGCAGAGGGTTTTTCTTATGTTTAAGGATGCCTCCGAGAAGATTGGACCCTAGAGTTATTTTTGATCTTTGTGATATTGTTGAATCCCAGATCACAGAGAAGGTGAAATTAGATTTCAGATCTAAGATGGAATTGATGAAGAATGATATGGTCGCCGAGATCATGAGAACTGTTGCTGGTATACCTCAGAATGTTGGTACTGAGGATGGCTATGAAGAAGTTGCTGAAGAATTTGAAACTGTTGGATCTAGTGGTGATGACCGGAGGAATAGATCTGGTGAAGACATAACTGCTCGGTTACCTAGATCTGTTGCTCAGTTTAGTAATTACCGAATGAAAGTTTCTACTTTCTCTAGTACTTTGAAGCTCGACAATTTGATTGATTGGATTGGTGAACTTGAAGATTTCTTTGAGCTGGAAGAAATTGAAGATCCTCTTCGGGTGAGATTAGCAAAGACAAAGTTGAAAGGACATGCTGCTCTTTGGTGGAAGGAACTACAAAGAGACTGAGAAGATGAATGTGAAACATAGATCAATCGGTGGAGATTGATGGTGACTGAGTTGAAGGCTAAGTTCATACCGGTTGACTATGAGCTTGACTTGTTTAAGAAGTTGCAGAATCTGAAAGAAAAGGATTTGTCTATTGAAGATTATACTAAGGAGTTCTATAAACTTACTATTCGGTCTGGACACCGAGAGCTTGGTAAGGAAAAGGTAGCTCGGTATGTGAATGGTTTGAGATTCAATATTCAGGATGTATGCTGAAGATTGATTCTGTTGAAGATGCTTATTAGTATGCTTTGAAGGTAGAAGATAAGTTGAAGAGGAAACAACCTAGTAACTCCCGAGGGAAGGAAAAGATTGATCACTTGGTGAAGGATAAACCGACTGATGCAGAAGATGAACAGAAACCTGTGGAACCAAAGAAGAAGACAGGTAGAGTTATCTTTAAGGGTACTTGCTATAACTGTGGAGCGGAAGGACACCATTCTTTTGAGTGTACACATGAGAAGGTTGACTGACGAACTGCTGTGATGAATGAGAACATTCAGAATGAACCTGAATCAGAGAACTTGTTGCTTCGGCGAACATTGCTCGGTACAAAGGATGAACCTTGTCAGAGGAGTAACTTGTTTAGGATCCGATGCAAGACTAAAGGTAAACTCTGTGATGTTATTGTTGATAGTGGAAGTACTGATAACCTTGTTGCTGAGGACCTAGTTCAGAAACTTGATTTGAGTAGAATGAAGCATCCTTATCCTTATAGGCTTGGCTGGTTAAAAGATGTTCATGCTTTGGAAGTTAGAGAACAATGCTTCATTGATGTTCATATTGGCCAGTACAAGGATCTTGTGTTATGTGACATTGTGAAGATGACTAGTTGTGATATATTGCTCGATAGACCTTGGCAATATGATTGTAGATCTATTTATGACTGTGTCCGGAATGTGTTTACTGTTGAGAAGAATGATAAGAAGTTTTCATTGATGCCTTTGATGTATACAACGCTCGGTAGGATAAGCCTTAGTATTGGTAGCCGAGTGGAGATTGTGGATCCAAAGAAAATGAATGATCAGTATGGAGAACCGAGTTGTACATTGTCAAGAAAAGACTTGAAGAGACAGAGGAAACTAAAGTGGAAGAATTTGCAAGCAGAAAAGGTGGAGGACTTGTATGTGAAGAACCAGTTCAGGATTTATGTGTTGAATCCTGAAAGATGTTCTTCTCACATATGAACATCTTTTGGAACCTGGGGTGTTTGATGCAGGGGCATTCAAGGTTAAGGCAGGGGCATTCTGTGTCCTCGGTGAAATTGCATGGAGTGTTAGTATTTTGGCCGTTGTTACTCAGTTGCAGCCTTTACCGACAGTCTTGGTCATTAGAGGAAGCTCGGTCACTGAAGGAACTCGGTAGTCTCTGGTGCTCGGTGAATTGTTACTCGGTCATGCCTATGGTGCTCGGTCGACACTGGTGCTCGGCGATGCCTGGCGTGCTTGGTTAATTTACTGTCACTCGGTAGTTCTGGTTTACCGACTGGAGTTCTATGTGATTTGTTGAGTCGACTTGGTGCATTTATTGTTGGTAGCCATTGTTTTGGGCCGACATGCTGAATTAAATGTTTGTATACATTTGTAAGCCGACTTGTATGGCATTTAATTATGTGTTTTGGGGAGTTAAGGGTTTCATCTTGCCGACTTGTGGTTGATGATTAGTATTTAAGGAGTGCTTGGGTAGATGTTTAGGGACAGATTTGGGGGTAGATCAAAAAGGAGCAGAGAAATTCATGACTTGAAGACTTAGTGAGTTAGATCTGAGGTTCTGAAAGATGAAGTTGGCGAAGCTGTGGAAAAGTTCTTGATGATCTTGTAGATCAGATTGTAATTTGATAGTTGTTTGTAGCAGAGCTAGGGGTTTGCATACTTGGAGACAAGGAGATTGCTTGGAGGCTTGCAAGGTCAAGTTTAGAAATGCCTTAGGGTTTCCATCAACTTCTGATTGTCTTCAGAGCTGAACTAGCTGAGTTTGTATTTGATCTGGTTGTGGATCTTGCATAATTGTTTTATGATTGTAATTGGCGCTAACCTAGAAGGCCTTACAACTGGGCATGTTAACGAAAAATCAGTGTTAAACTATTATTTTGTGTTGCATTGTTGAGTAATCCGCTGTGTAATTTTGTTGGCTGCAAGGTTTGGACCGTCCTTCAGTGTATCCACCTACCTTGACTGCATCAGCTTGGCAACCCCAAAAATAGACAAGAAAGACAACTCAACCATCAACGACACACAAGGCATAGGAGCAACAAAATTTTAGGCCATTTTCTCAAGCTCAACTATGATTGAACAAGGATTAAATGAATAAAAAAGTCATGAAAACACAATCAACAAGGTGATGATGAACCCTCATAAGGGTCAGCATCATGCACTCACAACTAGGAACAATCTCTCAGGATAGTCAATTCCTCACCAAGAAATTTTATCCTCTTCCAACCTTAATCAAGAACATCTCAAACCATTCAAGAACTTCTTTGAGCACCAGGCTAACCTCCAACAAGGAGTCCAACAAAAGTCATTTCATATAAGTATAGTAGGCATATATACAATTAATAGGTGTTGAAGCACTAACTAGAGCACTTCTTGTCCCTACACTATGCCAACCATTCTTGTAGTTAAGGATCCCACATTTGAAGTGACATTGTTGGTTGTTTTTTCTTGAAACCTCAATCCTTAGGAGGAACACAATACCTAAACCACGGGATCAAGAATTTAGGACAACTAACTTGCACTATAATTAGACTAAAGCCAATAAAGGCCAACAAACAAGGCTTTACACAATCTTCTTCTATTTGAGCTCCATAGGCCTCAAGAGGGTGTTCCTACTTGTAGGTCTAAAAATTAAATCAAACTTATGCCAAACAAGTAACTAAAGACCTATGAAATATGGATGGTTCTTAGTTTTATACATAATGGATGTTTAACATTCCATCTTATTGAAGCACAATCCCATTTACTTTGAATATTGCTGAGAACTGAATAAAATATAATATCTTTATCACAAATACAAAGAAATTACAATTACCTCATTCCCAAATATAACCTATAATTTTTTCTTTAATTCCCTTGAAGATACAAGAGACAAACCTAAACTGAAAACTTGATATATAATTTTTTTTTTCAGATTTAAATAGTAATTCCTCTAGGATTCACCTAAATAATCACCCTAGACTCATGCCTTGTCCATCCATTCATAGAGTCAATATCAATATACCATCTCATAATAACATAAATATAAAATTAGTGACCATAAAATTATTATTACCTTATAACAATAAAACTTTGTTATAAGACTTCCCTTGAACATACATATAATCTTCTTGCAAATCCTGAAACATAACTTAATATCCTTAATAATTGACTTAAAAAAAATTAACCCGCCCCTTGAACAAAAGCTATCAAGCAAATGTTTATTATAGAAAATGTTAAAAAAAAAACTATTACACTCATTGATTATTCTGATTTGAAGGATAATTCCTATATACCAAATGTTTATTATAGCAAATGTACAACAAAAACTATTACAATCATTGATTATTCTGATTTGAAGGATAATGACTATATACCTGAGAGAAATTACAATATAAAACCGATCATTCCAAACTACAAAGTGATTTGTTTGCTATTATCATAACATAGATTACATCATCTTAATCCTGAGATTTGGAGAACGCCTATTATCTAGCAAACCTACACTGTAAAGAGAAGAAGAAAACCTTAAGATGAATCTACATTTGACTCTTGGCACTCCCCTCTTTCCTTGATTTGCAGCATCTGGCGTTCTGAAATATTCCATCTTCACACCATTCTTGCCTTTCATCTGCACTCTACTGGCAATTTGAATACGTTTTCCTCTACCTCCTTGGTCTTCATACTTTGTGCATTCCTGTGAATAGCTTCACTTGGTGAAAAAATCACTAGTTGCTGATAAAAATAATCATTCATGAGTAAAAATCCAACCCATGGGCAATCAAAAAATTACCATAAAACCTCCACATTTATGCAATATTTTAATCGTTTGAGCAATAAAATCTATCTGCAATGTTCACCCTTTGGCATTTTGAGCCTTAAAATGCATAAATTATAACTATGCCATATCCGACATTTCATCAAATACTTGGCATAAATCCAATCTCTCTGCACATCGTCAACCATCTAATGATTATTGTCAACATTGTATTATTCACAGTAAAAGAATGTGGCCAAATCAAGCCTAAATTATCCTACTTTAGAATATACATCATCGGCATCAAATCTCTGCATCGACTCTACATCTAATTTGACATTTTGTCAAACGGTTGACCTGCATCTCATTTTCCTGTAGAAATTGCACTCTTTCATAACCCCAATCTAACATGAATTTCAAGTTTGAAAAATCCACCTCCAAGCTTACATTTGCAAACATTGAAAGACAAAATGACACTAAAATCCCCAAAATAATGCTTGGGTTTTTGAAAAAAACCATGGCCAGGCAAATTTCCAGCTGTGCAAGTTGTTTCGTTGATGGAATTAATTAAAAATAGTTCAAACAATACCAAGAATGATTGTTGGATTGTTTTTCACATTAATAGCAACCAAAAAATGCATTAAAAAATGCCAGAATTGTTGCCTGGGCATGTTCACAGTTGCTGGGTTGTTTTTGATGCCAAGAGCAGCTAAAAAACAATACCAAATGTTCTTAAAGCTGCTGCCCAAGTGATGGATTTTCTTTGGGCATGTTTTCAAAAGTGAAATAACGTTTAACAGTTTGCAAATGCTCTCTAAATTCTCATAATCACTAAAAAAAAAAGTTTCAAAAAGTGATCCAGACAATCATTGGAAGGCCAAAAACCCCCAGAACTCAGCTGTAACTGAAAATCAGCACTTTACCCCTGCATGCTGACTACTTTCAAGAATAGATTTACAAAAAGCTTCTTCCAATGCTGCATCTACCTCCCCAAGTGAAAAAAATCACTATCCAGGTGAAACTCATATTTGATGGCAATTCAAAATTCTCACTTTAAAACTGCACATTTCATCAAATACTTTAAATTCTCTGAAGAATGTAAATGTCTTTGCAATATTTGGTGTGTTCCCTTGTAAAGCTAGGCCAGCATATATTTTGCTCTTACTCTAATGAATTACCAACATTTTCATAAATATTGTCATTGAATTATGTGCTCCTCCATTGTCGCTAAAAGAATAATTCCTCTTTTGTTCTCCTTTGTCTTGTGCTTTTGTGAATCATTCCTTATTGAATGAATTTAAATTATCTTAGTTAATCTCAATAAACAATGTTTCATGAATAGTGTAATAGGTCACACACTATTCTTCTTTTCTTTTAAAAAAAAAATATTTTTATCATTGTCTACTATATGAGCAATGTAAGCTACCCTATAACACTTCTTGTTTACATATATCCTTCTTTGTGTAAAAAACATTGGATCATGAGTTTTTTTTTGGTATATGACTACATCTTTGATATATTAAAATGATTACCATCAAGCATCCAAATTTTTTTTGGTTTACTCTAGTCTTTGTAGGTGATAACTCTACCCCATGTGAATAGTTATATTCATAGGGTATTAGAAGATTTTCATAGTAATTTCTGTCATTCCAATCTCGACTACCCAATTTTGTCAACAAAATGGTTTAGAGATTATGAGGATGTGAAACAATTCCCATGAATAGGACAACATTTGAATGTTGCAATCTTCACATTACTGCAGAATTCTTTCAAAATTTACATTTGCTTTTATCTCAAATTGAATCAAAATTTTGCACCTTGCATTGCCTTGCATAACTAATGAAAATGGAAACAAAAACCAATGCCTAAAATGGTACCCAATTTGCCATGTGAAGGAGGGAAATGATAATGACAAAAGAACATATATAACATTCTCCTTTTCTCACTGTGTCCATATAGCTCTTCACACACATAAAATTGATTTGGGGTTGCTACACACCCTTCAAAAGACAACTCAAATCTGTGTAGCAAAAAAGAGAAAGGAAAGAACAACTGAACCTGAAACCCTATCACACTTATCCCTTATTTCGTAGTTTCAAACTTTAGGTGCCTTCATTTGTAGGGAAAATGTGGGAGGTAGCCACATGGAGAGAGTAGTTTTTTATCGCTTAAAACCTTCACAAGTTTCAACTTGGTGAACTACATCCCTTTAGACAAAACTATAAAAATTCTCCCCTCCAATTTGGTGCTTGCAATTGCATTTTGTTGGAGCCTCTCTTTTGCCGCACTGAACAAGAAAAATATCAATTTTCCATTGCAAACTTGAAAGGTTTTCACTTAAAATAAAAAATGCACGAGAAAAAGGAACTCATAAACTTTATAAGGTTATATTTATTTTAGAGGCCAAAATGACATTAAAACATTTAAAATCATCAAAAAAATGTTATCTATTAATTTTTAAACTTTCAAAATCTTTTAAATAATCAATTCAAGTTAGGAAGATTGACAATTCTTTAATTTTCTTGTTAGTTAAATGGCATAATTTCACTATGAGCACATGGGATGTTTGGGAGTTGTGAAAACTTTGTAATTGGTCATGTTGGAGTGGGTGCATGACAAAAGAGTATTTTGTTTGTTGAAGACACTTTGGATGCAAAGAGCGGGAGTGGGGGGGGGGGGGGTGAATTGACATAAACTAAAATCCACTAGCTAACTTCAATCAATATCATATAAAATAATAAGAAAGTAATGAACATAACCAACAACACATAAACACCTAGATTTTATACATGGAAAATCCAAACTGGAAAAAATCATAGTGAGCACTTGCCCACAAAGAATGATTCACTGATGCATATAGTCTGATTATAAAAGATGGTAGGAGATCACTACTTCAGACGTGCAGCTAGAGGCTCACTGCCAATATAACAATGAATAAAAATAAGAGCTCACCACTTCAAACTTGCAAACAAAGGCTCACTGCCAAAGTAGCAAGATACAACAAAAAAATTGTGCACCCAAGACTCGTTGTCTCAGGGACATGGTACACAACTCTTTACAAGGACAAAGAAATATTCTCCTGATAATGCAACTGATCCACACAACATATTCAACCTTAGAAACACGTTGTTATTACTCTTTCTTCTCTACCACTGTCACTAAACTCTTCTCTGCTAACTATAGATCATCATTGGTTTGCACACTATCCACTTGCTTCACAACCTTACATTTTTCCAAAGTATAAACTATACTTATATACAAGATATATCATTGGAGATTACAACAAGGTTGGCCATGTCAAAGTGATATTACAGTTTAAATTACAAGTTGGCCAAGGAAGGTCAACAAAATGCAATAAAGTCTCATATTAGAAGCATCCTAACTAGAATATAGAATGACCCAACCAAATAGGAGATAAACATTAAATACATATAACACATATAGGATGAACCCATTCAAATAAGAGATAATCATTAAATGCATAGGGTAAAAGTGCAATATTGTAGCGCTTCCAAGAAGTGGAGTGGTTGAGGGCTATTCATCCAGTTCGGTCGGACCACTTTTGTTTTGTTTTTTATGTTTTATTTTAGTTTATTTAACAATTATGTATTATTTTATGTCTTTGAATGTATTAAAATGGTTTTTTAATATTTTTAAATGTATCAAAATATTTTTTAATGTACTTTTAAGTAATTTTAAATAAAATATATCTCCTTAAGCTAGAAAGCATGAAAAAAATGTTACAAATCATTAGAAAACATTAGAAATAATGTTAGAAAACCTTAAAAAAACTTTTAATAAATGTTTATTTTTTTATAAATAATGTTAGAAAGTTATTTGAAAAATATTACAAAATATTTGAAAACATTAGACATAATGTTAGAAAATATTTGAAAAAATGTTACAAAACATTAGAAAAAGTGTTAGAAAATGTTAGGACACCTTTAGCACTAACATGACCCCTTAAGACCTAACATGACTAATAAGACCTAATAGGACACTTTAAGACCTAACATGACAAATAAGACCTAATAAGACCCTTTAAGACCTAACATGACCTAATGGGACCCCTTAAGACCTAACATGACTAATAAGTCCTAACATGAACCTTTAAGAACTAACACATGACCTAATAGGGCCCCTTAAGACCTAACATGACCTAATAGGACCCTCTAAGCCCTAACATGACCTAATTGTTAGGATTAAGTAATACTGAGGGGGGGGGGGGTGAATCAATAGTACAACACTTTAAATTAAACTTCAACCAATTGCAAATAAACCATATCAATGTTGAAATGAAAAGAGCATAAACACATGTAACACCATTATTTGTTTATGAGGAAGGGAAAACCTTAGTGGGGATGGTACCCACAACTATGCACTAAAATATAGAATCCCTGTGTTAGGAGCTGAGTATTACATAGTACATTTCCTTGTTAGAGGAATACAAAACCCTATTAGGGGTATACAAAAACCTTGTTAAAGGTGTGGTGAGATTACAACTCTTACAATCAAAATTTTGTTACAAAAGTGTTCTTCAATAAGTGAACTACACAAGCATTTTCTATGCTTTGATAGTTCCAGTTATAGCTCTCTCAATCTCTGATCTCGCATCTGCTATCTACCTTTACTAATATCCCAAATTTGCATCCATACCATACACATCTCTATCACATAGTTTCACACTTATCGAGCTTCCACAAAACACTCTATACTTATATCAATTTTGCCATCTAATCGGCTCTCAAATACAATATAAAACATAACAACTACTTATACAAATGATAAATGTAGAGTTGGCGATCTTGTATTACCAAAGTGTCTGTAATATACAACTTTCATCTAAATTAGCATGTTACCATTCCATCTAACCTTCCCTCAATCATCGTGACTGTTCATATACCCGGTTTCACTATTTCTCTGTCTTCACATACCTTCATATCATTGTTTCTTACTGATATCAACAACAAAACATGTGTGACCTTAACTAAAGGTCCGACATATCTAAACATGTCTTCCTCTAAGTTCACAAGCCATAATATATCATATATTATCTTTGCTGACCAAAAATGTACTACAGTATACTGTAACTTTGATTCTGTACTTAGTCATTTTCATGACTGTATCTCCAATACCTATACTCACTTCGTGCGATCACTCCAACATAAGTGTTTCCATAAATGACAACCCTAAAGTGATCCCTAGTGCTCTTAAATCATCACTTTCCAACAATCTCTCCCTTTGGAATTGATGGCAATAGTTAGCGAAAAAATGACTTAGTGTCAAAATACTAACTTCCTTCTACTTCTCTATATATACATATTCTTTCTTCTCTCTTTTATTTTTTATTTTTTTATTATTAACAATTTTCTCCTTCTCTTTTTCTCTCTTTATTTACTTCTTTTCTTCTTCTCATTTTTCTCTTCTCTTCCTCTCCCTTTGACATCAATGGAAAAGGTACTTACATAACTTCAAAATTTTAAGCATATGAGACTTTAGTGCTTACTCACCAAATTCAGAATGTCTTGGAAGGATTCTTCCAAGATCTTTACTTCATCATCCCTTGACTTGTTCAGAAGTTCACTGACATGGATCAGTCCATTCAGTGCATAAGATGTAGTCTTTGCTACCTTCAACTTAGTGGGTACAAAGTTTTTCATCGATCCTTCTATCTTCTCCATCTCTGTGAGATGAGATTCAAGAATTGATAGCTTAGGAGTGATTAAACTCTTGAGAAAACCAAATCTTTCCACTACTCTCTCCCTTTCTCTGTATTCAAAGCACTTATCTTATCCAAAATTTTGGATGTCTGCTTGTCCATTTCCAACACAGTTTGTGAAGAGGTTTCATAACTGTCCATTATTCTATCTAATGTAGCCCTATCCTTGGATATGATATCTTCAATATTCCTTATGTGTCTATTGGGATTGATTCAATAAATATAGATTTTTCTTCCTTTTTCCATGTAGTTTTTAGCCTTAATTGTTGTTTCTTTCAGAATGTCCAAGTCCCATGAGATGGACTGACAAACTTACTTCAACTTATTCTCTAAGTATCTCTTCTCAGCCTTATCCTTTGCGATCTTCAATAGTGACTCAAAATGGCTGTCAAAGTTGTCCAATGTCAAGTTCAAGTTCTCTTCATCATCCTATCCTTGAGATGAGAGAGGTGTAGGGAGTATTTTATTTACAGTCTCTACTTCCCTAGCATCACCTTTACCTTCTTATCCCCCTTTTGTTCTGACCTTTCCTTTTCCTTAACAAATGCCATGAAGGATAACCTCATGAGTTCAACCTCATCCATGCTTTCCACATCAGTGCTCATTGGTTTGGCCATACTTTCCAACAATAGGGTGGAGGAGGTATCTGGTTCTTGTTTAAGCTCAATTCTTACCTCTTCTTTTTCTGCTCATGTCTCTTTTTCTTGCTTTTCCTCTTTTTATTTCTCCTTCTCTTGTTCTTTCTCTTCCTATTTTTATTTTATATATTCTCCTTTTTTCTGTCCTTCCTCTTCTACTATCATCACACTGTCCATATTTTCTTAAAATGGATCATTTACATCAAGTGAAGTGTCTAGTGATATAGGCACACTAGAAATGAAGAAGTATGGTTGCTTGTCAACTTCTCTTGCTTGCTCGCTCTCTTCAGCTGTCCTAGAGATTTCTCCCATTCCTAAAGGTGTAGGCTTGGTAACCTTGGGAGGTGATGTCTTTTCAGGCATGTCTCACATCAAAATTTGGTCCAATGCCTTTTCTATGTCTTCTATAACCTCATCATACTTCCTTTCCATTATCTTCACAAGTTTGGCCTTTGTTCTTAGTAAAGGTTTCAACTCTTTAATTATTCTCTCCCTCTATTGTATGGACACTATAGGAAACATGTCTTCAATAGCCTTATTTATTATAGTCTCATCCTCATAATGTGCTAATTTTTTTCTAATTTATAACTTGCTATATAAGTCCTTAGGAATACTGCCTTCTATTTCTAGCAAATTATTCTTGTAGACTAACAAGTGCTCAATTACTATGTTCTCAATTACTGACCGATTTTCAGAGTCATACCTTTCATAATACCTATTCAGTGTCTTCAAGCTTCCATCTCTTATTATCCTCTTCTGTAACATCTTGATATTTTTCTTCCATAGATCTTGCGGCTTCTTATGTTCTTCTTTTTCCTCTTTCTTCTTAGTCACCTTGTCGTATTTATTCTTTATATCTACTTCTACCTTTTGTTTCTTAGGGCTGCTTGGTTTGTTAGATCTTGTAGATCTCCTAGGTGTGCTCGTGGGTGCATTTACTTGTGCTATATTCTCATGTGTAATTGTTAAATCAATTATATCAGTTGTGGCACTTATTACCTTTTCTATTTTAGAAGGAGGAGGTGCTTCAATTTCCAAGCTAGAGGATCCTTCTGACATCTTTGTCCTTCTTTTAGTTGTTTCTTAGTAATTCATACCTTTGCAACAATGTCATCAACCATCTCAATCTTCCTCTTCCTTGTCCCTTTATCATGTTCTTCTCTAACTTTTGCTGACTTTTCCAAGTAAGTTCCCCATCTCTCTTCAGATGTATCTATTTCAGCTGCTAGTACATGCTCAACTTGCATTATGAGAACCTCAGAACTAACCTCATACCCCATAGGGTAGCACCATTTCTTTCTTGGTTCTACTGCTTCAAAGCACACATAGTTAGTTTCAACCATGAAATAGATTGTGTCTTTATACTTCTCTACCAACTCCTTAGGTATTCTGTATCTCTCCTTCATTTTCCTTTAAAGGATCTTAATCATTGCAAATAATTCACCATTTACCCAATCTTTGTTTTGTCTCCTAAAGCTCTCTGATATCTGTATGCCAATAGGTATACTTCTTTCCATGCTCTAGGGTGCATTCCAGGAAATTTGTTTACAATGTGAATGTACATGTGCATCATGAGTGAACCAAAATTGAATGCTTTTGACTTGTCTTTCTTAATAATCCTCACATTCTCCAAGAACTGTTGTGATAGGATTTCACATAAGTTATATCTAGTGTTTTCCTTCACCATTCTAGAGGCCATCATAATTACCCCTGCTGACATAGAATTGGGTATGTTGTTGTAGTACAACTTATATCCTAGTAGCATTGCTACCAATCTCACATTTTGCTGAAAGATGTCATTCACAGTCATCACTCTCTTATCCCATTTAGAATGAGTTAGGGTCTCTACTTGTTTCTTGATATTCTTCTCAGCTACAAGGAGGGCTCTAGTATTGTCCAATCTGGTTATCTCATGAATCAGTTGGCTTCATATCTTAACAGGTTACTCTCCTATCCAAATGAACTGATCATGGATTCTGCTTAGAATGATCTTGAACCATTCGGTCTCGCAAAACTCATTAAGAAGGGCTAACTTAATGATATATTTTTCTTCCAAATGTTTGAACTCTTCTTTAATTTTCCCATCAGATTCTATCATATCTCCTAATTCCTTATAGATCTCAGCATCCCCTATGGTCTCATACTTACAATGAATTTAAGCCCTAATATCTTTAACTTTTAATACGCTGTATGGGGTTTGTGAAAATGCTCCTTCCAGATCATCCTCACAAGACTTAAGTGGGTGCCTCTTAAACTTATACCTTGGTCTATCAATAACATCAAACATGACAGGTGCATCCATAGCTTCTGGTAGAGTATATAATCTAAATACCTTGAATATGCCAAAATCTAGGACTTTTGCTTCAAATGATCACATAATGTAGTTGCTAGATAGATGTAGTGCTTCTTAACTCTGTTCACCTTGGTCATTGCTAATGAAATAGTGCAGAATTGATATGTTTCAAGGTTTTTTATCCATCGCAAGGTGAGTGAAAGAATTAATCATAGGTAGCTCAACTTCACACACACTCTAGTCAAAAATAAATTTTGTGATCATACGATATGAATCTCCAAGTGTTGTGATCACAAACATAAACTCCATAGTGTCTGTACACACCATATCTAAGCTCGCATGAGATTATTCCACATAACCAAGGGCAAGATATAATCTGTTGTTTGCATCCAATTCTCCCCCTAAGGCCATGCGGTCTTCCAGGTTGATGTAGTGATGTCAACATCATGTGAAGACGCAGTAGTATCTACTATCTCTCCCTGAACCAATGCCTTATTGAAATATTTTACCTTCCATATCTTCTCATCATCATTGTTGGTTTCTTGAAATGATTCTTGAACTCATCCATGTATTCATTGAGACTTTTACCACTATCACCAATATTCTTTTTTATAACCACAGGTGGTGGTCCTCTTCTATTGTTTGTTCTATTATACTTGCAAAAATTTGCTATGTGTCCTAAGTTGTTGCATTTGAAACATGTAGGTGGTCTTCTATCCTGATTAAAATACACCTTACAATACCTTGCAGTATGCCCGAGGTTATTGCATTTGAAGCATGTGATCTTGGCTGCTGAATCTTCTCTGTTCCTTGACTGGTCAAGTTTTCTACATTTTGCTTTCTTATGTCCATATGCATAACATTTGTAACAATAACCAATAAAGGGTTTGAAAGGACCTTTACTTCTGCAATCTCTTTTCATGTGTCCAACATTGTTGCATCCAAGGAATCTACCTTTGAAAGGTTTGATACAATCTTTAGGTTCTTCAAAAGTGGATCCATCTTCAGTCTTCACTTTATGTGATTCATCATTAGTCTTTGTAAGATATAAAATATGGATGGGGCCCTAGAACAATGGTTTGCACATAAAAGAGACCTCAAAACTAATATTCTACACATACATAAAATTGTAATGATATGGAAAGTAAATGCAGAAGGCAAATGTTGAAATGAAGAAATAAAGGTACTTACCTCCAAAAAAGAATCAGCTAAAAACCTTGTTAGATGGTCTAAAAAATTGTTGATTTTTCCAATCCTAGACCGAAACTACGAGATCTACAAAACTCAGAAATTTTTTTCTTTTCTGAGCCAGGTCGACCTTGACCTCAAGATCAGGGTACAATCTTACCCTGGGGCACAATCTTAGCCCCCCACTAAAGGTCGACCTTAACCCAATTTCTCTGATGAAAATTCTATTCATGGATCCTAAAAGTTCGATGAAAAGGGTATCTAGATCTGCACTGAAATTCATCATCCCACACTTGTACCTGTAAGAAAAATAGTTTTGTTTGTTTGGGGGGAGGGGTTTGCCTTAGTCAAACCCCAATTTAGGAATTAACCTTGAAATTGAATTCAAATTGTTGTGGTAAACAAAGTAAATGGAACAATTCACCTTGCTTATGTTGAAATCATTATGGAGGATTCAAATCCTTGAATCCACAAGTATGGATGCTCCAAATGAATGTAGAATTGAATGTAGGATGTCTCAAATCAATTATCTTTAGATCTTCAACACCAATCTTGAATGGATCTTAGAATAGGAAGAGGCTTGAATGGATGGATGGATAAATCTTCAACAAGAGGGCTCCATAGAGATTGAATCCTTCAATGGCTAACAATGGATCTCCTTGATGAATTGGATCTTGAACACTTGAACGCTTGAATGCTTGATCTTCTTGCTTGAGAGTGCTTAAGCATGGAAGTGTATTTCTTGATACTTGATTGAGAGATGGAGAAAATGAGAGAGGAGGGCTCCCTTTTATAGTGATCTAGGGCACAAACTTCTAGAGAGGCCACATAGAAAATAATAATTAAGGGTCCATGGCACAAAAATCTAGAGAGGTGCACATGGAGAGGAAATTAAATTAAAGTCTTGACAAAAAACTCTAGAAGGGGACCACCCTTAATATAGAAATAAAGATAATTATTTAAGAGCCTTGTCACAAAGTTTGAGGTAAGGCCAACCCCAAAGTTAATTTGAGCATTAGGCAAAAAACTTGAGAAAGGCTAATCTCGAATAATAAATTAGGAATCCTATACAAAACTCAAGAAATGTCCACCTCAAATATTAATTTGAGAATTTGACACTTAACCTGAGAAATAGTGGCTCCGAAGAGGGAAAAGACAAAATTTTGATGAAACCCCCAAATCAGAACCTAACCCTAAGGATCTTGAACCCTAGGGTCAAGGTCGAGGTTGACCCTGATCCTGAGGTCAAAAATTTCATGTTTGCAATTCAGGATGCCATAATTATGTCAAGAAGAAGTGGAGAATAGGGCAGAATAGGGGAAAAAGTCAGATCCAAGTCAAAGACCCATTCAAGGCATTCGACATGACCCCAAACCACTTACTCAGAGGGCTAAAAATTCTTAACATGGAAGTGCTTCCATTTTAAGACAATACAGTCTTAGAACATTCTCCTTCATTGTATCCAGTTTCAGTCATGTCTCCTTTAGGTTTCTGTCTTTCTCTTTGTTCATCAATTTTATCACTGCTCATGTGTAACTTCTCAATGTGCAATTTGGATTGAGTGAGTTCACCTTTTATGATCTTATTGTACTTCTCCAATTCCTGACATTTATCCTTGTAGTGATCAAGTTAAGTCTTCATTTTTCCTATCTGCACATTTGCTTCTTTCAGTATCTCTTCAACTTTGTATCTTGCATCCTTTTCATGTTGAATTTATTTAATCATTATAAGATTAATTTGTTCTTTTTCTTTCTCTGGCTTCTTTACTTGGTGTGATGTATCATTGTTTGAATCCTCTTTGATCTTATCCATAAGGTCTTGTCTCTGACTTCTTGAAAGTTCAAGTTGTTCCTTTAGCTTCTTAATGAAACCTTCTACTCTTCTTAATTTGAATTTCAATTCATCATTCTCAACCTTTTCTTTGTCTAGGTCATCAAGTGCTGCTTCAAAATTCTCTTGCAAACTTTCTGAATCCATTATGATCTCCCTTAAGCTATTAGGCTTTCTCTCCAAGGGCCAATAGCTCTGATACCAATTGTTAGGATTAAGAAATACTGAGAAGAAATAAACTATATCAATGCTAAAATGAAAATAACATAAACACATAACACATAACTCATCACACCATTATTTATTTTCGAGGAAACCCTGGACAAGGGAAAACCCCAGTGGGGATGGTACCCACAACTATAAACTAAAATATAGAATCTCTATTAGGAGACCTAGCCATATTAGGAGAGGAGTATTACATAGTATATTTCCTTGTTAGAGGAATACAAAACCCTATTAGGGGTATAAAAAAATCCTGTTAAAGGTGTGGTGAGCTTACAACTCTTACAACCAAAATTCTGTTACAAAAGTGTTCTTCAATAAGTGAATTGCACAAGCATCTGTTATGCTTTGATAGTTCCAATTATAGCTATGTTAATCTTTGATCTCGCATCTGCTATCTGCCTTTACTAATATCCCAAATTTGCATCCATACCATACACATCTCTATCACATAGTTTCACACTTATCGCTTCCACAAAACACTCTATACTTATATCAATTTTGCCATCCAGTTGGCTCTCAAATACAATATAAAAAATAATAATTTCTTATACAAATGATAAATGTAGAGTCGGTGATCTTGTATTACCAAAGTGTCAGCAATATACAACTTTCATTTGACTTAGCATGTTACCATTCCATCTAACCTTCCCTCAATCATTGCGACTATTCATATACCTTGTTTCTCTGTTTCTCTATCTTCACACACCTTCATATCATTGTATCTTACTGATATCAACACCAAAAAATGTGCGACCTTAACTAAAGGTCCTACATATCTAAACATGTCTTCCTCTAAGTTTTCAAGCCATAATATAACATATATTATCTTTGCTGACCAAAAGTGTACTGCAATATACTGTAACTCTAATTCTGCACTTAGTCATTTTCATGACTATGTCTCCAATACCTATACTCAATTTTTGGGATCACTCCAACATAAGTATTTCCATAAATGAAAACCCTAAACTAATCCCTAGTGCTCTCAAATAATCACTTTCCAATACTAATAGGACCCCTTAAGACCTCACATGACTAACATGACCTATTAGGACCTCTTAAGACCTAACAAGCCATTATAGACCCCTTTAGCCCTAATATGATCCCTTAAGAGCTAACATGACCTAATAGGACCCTTTAGGACCTAACATGACCTAACATGACCCCTTAAGACTGAACATGACTAATAAGACCTAATAAGACCCTTTAAGATGTAACATGACTTAATAGGACCCCTTAGGACCTAACATGACCTAATAGGACCCCTTAAAACCTAACATGACCTAATAGGATCCCTTAAGCCATAACATAACCTAATAGGACTCCTTAAGCCCTAACATGACCTAATATGACCCCTTAAGCCCTGACATGACCTATAAGACATAACATAACCTAATAGGACCCCTTAAGACCTAACATGACTTGTTAGGACCCCATAAGACCTAACATGACCCAATAGGACCCCTTAAGACCTAACATGATCTATTAAGACCCCTTAAGACCTAACAAGCCCTAATAGGACCCGTTTATCCCTAACATGAGTCCTTAAGACCTAACATGACTAACATGAGCTAATAGGACCCCTTAAGACCTAGCATGGCCTATTACGACCCTTTAAGAACTAACATGACCTAATAGGTTCCCTTAAGATCTAACATGACCTATAAGACCTAATAGGACCCTTTAAGACCTAACATGACCTAATAGGACCCCTTAAGACCTAACGTAACCTAATAGGACCCCTTAAGAGCTAACATGAACTAATAGGACTCTTTAAGCCCTAACATGACCTAATAGGACCCCTTAAACCCTAATATGACCTAATGGGACCCCTTAAAACCTAACAACACTAAAAATGACCTATCATGATCCCTTAAGACCTAACAAGCTCTAATAGGATCTAATAGGTCCCCTTTATTTGCATGTACTTATAAAATATTGTAGAAATTTTTACATGATTTTATCAGCACGTGTACATGTAATGCACATATTTACTTAAATTTTAACATTTAATTCACAACCTAGATGTATGTTTTAGATTACTTTTTAAGACATTGTACATATATGCATATGCATGTGTAGATCTAGGTCAACTATCATATTTTGATTATCTATATGTATCACATAACATGGCATTTGGTGCTAGTGATTATAGGGAGGCCAGTGTTCATAGTTGTACCTCTAGTGGAGCATGTCGTAGGTCTGTAGATAGTAGAGAGGATAAACATAATTATTTTTTGTAAAATATAAAAATATATCTTTTTTTTGGGATATATTTTTATGTGTTAGGTTGGGTTGTGTGATGATGCGTGTGATGGAAAATGTTGCGGACATACAAAACTTAATAAAATATAAATACTTATCTTGAAAAGGAGCAGATTCAGAAATCATTATTTTCTGGTGCCTGTGTTCGATTTCAGGAAATTCTATAATTATATCTGGCCTGGAAATGTAGAAATAGAGAAAACCCAAAAATATTCTGTCTTTCTGAGAGAGGTTGACCTTGACCCAAAATAGGGG
Source organism: Chamaecyparis obtusa (assembly GCA_027943335.1). NCBI lineage: Eukaryota > Viridiplantae > Streptophyta > Pinopsida > Cupressales > Cupressaceae > Chamaecyparis > Chamaecyparis obtusa. The sequence goes on from BSBK01012716.1 coordinate 195,970, forward strand.
TAAGATCTTACCCTAGGGCACAATCTTACCCCCAAAAGTCAACCTTGACCTGTATTGTTTTGACATAAATTCTATTCACGGATCTTGAAAGTTTGTCAAAAAGGGTACTCAAATATGAACTGTAATTTGCTGTCCCGCACTTGTACCTGCAAGAAATAGGGTTTTTTTGTTTGGATGAGGGGTTTGCCTTGGTCAAACCCTAGTTTGGAATCAACCTTTAAAATGGAATTGAAATAGAGAATGCTAGCAAGTAGTAGAAGTAGATCTAACAATAAAACTATGATATTCAATAGATATGCAATTGTATTTGGGATGTAAACAAGTATGTTTATATGAAAGCTTGGACTCAACACTAACAAATGTAAATCAAAACCTCCATGCTTGTATGATTGGAATCCACCTTGAAGGGAGAATGAATAGATCTTGAAGATGAACAAAGGATCTTGAAGGAAGATCACACCACCATGATGGATAGATCTAGGGTTGAATGATGAATCTTGAATGCTTGAACCAAATCCATCCAAATGTTTGAAAGCTTGAATCCTTGATCTTCAATGGAGAACTTGAATGCTTGAATGTAGATGATGGCTTGAATGCTTCCTTGAAAATTCTTGCTTGAAGGATGGAGTGGTTGATCGAAAAAGATGATTGATTGATGATGTAGCTCACACTTGATTGCACTTGAGAGATGGATTTAAATGAGAGAGGAAGGATTCCTTTTATACTAGTCTAGGGCACAAACTTATAGAGAGGTCGACATAGGAGAATTAAATCCCCATTTAAACCTTAACCCCTAGAAATGGACCTAGATTAAATATAATTTAAGAGTTTACCATTCTGAAATCCAAAACAGTCGACCCAGAAGTGGGAAATAAAACTTTTTGAAATCTAACATCTAGAAACTTTTAGATTTTGAAATCTGGACCCAGGATTAGGGTTGAGGTCAACTTTGACCTAGGTCAAGGTTAAGGTCGACCTTGACCTAGAAGGCTGACCTTGACCCTGAGGTCAAGAATCTCAGGGTTTCCGGTCAGGATGCCATAAATAGGCTAGAAAGAGGAGGAGAAAAGGGTAGAACAGGGAGAAAACCATGATTCAAGCCAGAGATCCCATGAAAGTGTTTGACATGACCTCAAACCACCTACTCAAAGGGCTAAACAAGTCCTAAATGGAAGTGCTTCCATTTTTCGACAATACATTTAGCCCCCACCTTAGCGAGAATATGGATCCAATACAAACTCTTGGTAAAGGAGAAGGAAGATCCAAGTGGATTCACAATGAGATATAATATCACTTAGTCAAGGACATGAGCCCCTAAGCTAAGGATTCTAACTCAACATACACGCACGAGGGTGCAAAAAAAAAGAGAAAATAAAAAAGAGGGGGTTAGTACAAAAATAAACCCAAATCAGCTAGTAAAGGAAACCTTGCTAAGAAATGTTTCAGACTATACTAATATCATATTTGGAAAGCTATCATAAAAGCATAAATGATTACATAAGAAAGACAAGAGCAATGCTATAAATAACATAGCTTCATGATCTAATCCTACTAGCATGAAAGAGAAAAGAGAGAAAAGAGAAAGTGATTACCTTGCCTAGTAAGATGTCCACCTTACCGTGAATCACCAAAGAGGGGGAGCTCACAAATAGAAAAACCTAATAGTTCACCCCAAAAACTTTGCTTTGAAACTGTAATGCATCTTTTGAAGGCTTTTGGAATACCCATAGATCCACATTCTTGCATCACTATGAATATAAATTATGTGTCTCCTTAGGATTTAGCAACTTATGTGTGTTACCTTCAGAAGATTTAGCATACTGAAAAAAATGCGTGTCTCTTCAGGATTTAGCAACTTATGTGTGTTACCTTCAGAGGATTTAGCATGTTTGAAAATTGAAAAATGCATCTCTTCAGGATTTAGCAACTTATGTATGTTACCTTTAGAGGATTTAGCATATTGAAAATTAAAAAATGTGTGTCTCTTCAGAATTTAGCAACTTATGTGCATTACCTTTAGAGGATTTAGCATATTGAAAATTAAAAAATGCATTTCTCTTCAGGATTTAACAACTTATGTGCATTACCTTCAGAGGATTTAGCATATTGAAAATTGAAAAATGCGGCATAGGGGAGACCCTATATATGTCCCCCTCCTTGTCGTGGCTATCTACTAGACATGATAAGGAAGAGAAGGAGGATACCTACTTCACAAAGTAAGGAGATATCCTATTAACAACAATATACACTATATTCCTAGTGAAAGGTATTGACCTTTACATCCAAGAGCATAGATAATCATGAAAAGGATATGTCACTTATGGAAAGAGGATCCTCAAAGAAAGAGATCTTATTGAAAAAACCCCCACCATAAAGGAGTGCTTTAGATAAAAAATCATCTTTCAAAGAGAAACAAAGATTCAATCATCTAGCCCCCTGTAATCAAGAGGAAGAGGAATCTTTGAAGAAAGTAATCGAAATCTAACCCTATAGCCAGGGAAAGAATTTATGAAGAACATAATTTTTAGAATAAAGAAGAGGTGATGACCTAGGACAAAAACTCTCACATAAAAGGATATCCATAGCCAAAACCTCAGTTAATATAATCAAATAATGTTATAGAATAAAGAAGTGCCACTAAGCTAAGGAAAGTAGATCCCTAGACAAAGAGAAAGAAGGAAGAACCTTGGGCCTGAGGGATGAAAGCAAGGGATACCTTTGCAAAAAAAATGTCTTTAGAAAAGATATCTTGAATAATGAAGGATAATCTATGGATGATTATAAGATAATACAAAACCATAGGGAGGAAAGAAAGAAAGAATACCAATTAAGCTCATAACAAAATAGATGCTAAGAGCCTAATGGATCCTAGAAGACTGGATGAAATACCTCTTGTCCCCTAGTCTTGAGACAAGAGGTTAAAAGATCTATATTATGGAAAAATCAAGGGGATGCTCCCTTTCAAAGTTATGAAGGAATTGTAAAACCACACGAGAGTGGGATATAATTCCTAAAGTAGCTCTTTCTCTAACATATAACTTGAAATTCACAAAATCAACAAGTAAATGTGTATTACTTTAATGAAAAGGACATTTGTACTTGGATAGAGCATCTTTTGGCATAGGTGTAAAGATTTCTTTCTTGGAATTCATTAACTGAACATACACCTTCTTAGCTACATCTTGAGGAGTGTCAGGGTAATCTAAGGTAGGTGTAAGGAGAAGAACATGAAGAGGAGGAAGATGATCAAAATCAACCACCTTAAATTGAGATTGCAAACAACCAACACCACACATATCTTGTTTAGGGGATATATGAGCTAGATATTTAATACCATGCTCATTAACACCAAGCCCTAAACCTTTATAACCTTTTTTAGTCATCATATTATATCATGTAGTGTACATATCATGTAAAGCTTCTACATGAGGTGATTGTTTATCATGTTCATGATTAAAGGTTGTATAAAGTGGAATAATAGGTTTAGAAGAAGTTTCTTTTCTCTTCCCTTTAATATCATCTTGGATTGGATAAGAAGGGGAAGGTAAATCCAAGAATTCTTGCACATTTGCATCATGAACCATAGTTTTAACTTGATCATAAGTATGAGAAGAACTAGGAATAGCAGATGGAGAATTAGGCATATTAGGAATCAGATTAGGATTAGGAAGATTAGGAACTAGATTAGGGATGATAGGATTAGGATTAGGAAGATTAGGAGATGGTGTATCATCTACCAAATTCTTCACATAATCCAAAAGAGTAATAAGTCCCCCACATAAATCTTTAATTAAAGTTTTGAAAGTAGGAAGACTAGTATCTGTCAATCTCACAAAAGCATAGGCAAGTGGAACATGAAGAGTAAAAAACATAACAAAATGGATGATACTCTATAAAGATCATAAGTATGATAAAGAGATGCTAAGAGGAGGATAATAAAGAAAATAACCATACACCAAAGCATCTTAAAGATCTTCATAACAAATGAAATGCAAGAAATATTTTTGTATTTTGTAGAATATATAATTTTTTTGTTTGTTGAATTTTAAAATGCAAGAGCATAAAAGCAGTCTAATCTTCAGAAAAGAAAGAAAAGCATCTAACACCAAAAAAGAAAGAGTTGTCTATTGCGGGTTCACCAAAATGTAAGATATAAAAATATATCTTTTTTTTGGGATGATGTGTGTGATGGAAAATGTTGTGGACATACAAAAATTAATAAAATATAAATACTTATCTTGAAAAGGAGCAGATTTGGAAATCACTACTTTCTGGTGCTTGTGTTCAATTTCAGGAAATTTTGCAACCAGATCTGGCCTGGAAATGTAGAAACAGAGAAAACCCATAAATATTCTATCTTTATGAGAGAGATTGACCTTGACCCAAAAAAAGGGTAAGATCTTACCCCGAGGCACAATCTTACCCCAAAACATTGACCTTGACTTGCACTATTCTGATGAAAATTATGTTTGTGAATCCCAAAAGTTCATTGAAAAGGGTACTTAGATCTAAACTGCAATTTGCTGTCCCGCACCTGTACCTACAAGAAAAAGGGTTTTGTTGTTTGGATGAGGGGTTTGACTTGGTCAAACTTTGGTTTGAATCAACCTTTAAAATAAAATTGAAATAGAGAATGCTAGCAAGTAGTAGAAGTATATCTAACAACGAAGCTATGATATTCAATAGATATGCATATGTTTAGAATGTAAACAAGTATGTTGATATGAAAGCTTGGACTCAACACTAACAAATGTAAATCAAAACCTCCATGATTGTATGCTTGGAATCCACCTTGAAGGGAGAATGAATAGATCTTGAAGATGAACAAAGGATCTTGAAGGAAGATCACACCACCATGATGGATAGATCTAGGCTTGAATGACGAGTCTTGAATGCTTGAACCAAATCCCTCAAAAGGTTTGGAATCTTGAATCCTTGATCTTAAATGGAGAACTTGAATGCTTGAATGTAGATGATGGCTTTAATGCTTCCTTGAAAATGCTTGCTTGAAGGATGGAGTACTTGATTGAAAAAGATGCTTGATTGATGATGTAGCTCACACTTGATTCCACTTGAGAGATGGATTGAAATGAGAGAGGAAGGCTTCCTTTTATACTATTCTAGGGAAAAAATTCTAGAGAGGCCAAAATAGGAGAATTAAATCCCCATTTAAACCTTAACCCCTAGAAATGGACCTAGATTAAATATAATTTAAGAGTTTATCGTTCCAAAATCCGAAACAATTGACCCAGAAGCAGGAAATAAAACTTTCTAAAACTTGACATCCGAAAACTTTTGGATTTTGAAATCTATACCCAGGGTCAAGGTCGAGGTCGACTTTGACCTAGGTTAAGGTCAAGGTTGACCTTGACCTAGAAGGTTGACCTTGACCTAGAAGGTTGACCTTGACCTTGAGGTTAAGAATCTTAGGGTTTCAGGTTAGGATGCCAGAAATAGGCTGGAAAGAGGTGGAGAAAAGGGAAGAACAAGGAGAAAACCATGATTCAAGACATAGATCCCATGAAAGCATTTGACATGACCCCAAACCACCTACTCGGAGGGCTAAACTAGTCCTAAATGGAAGTGCTTCCATTTTCTGACGATACATTTTCAAAAATGATTCAACGATTATAGACAACTATTGCTACTCTTGATGAGAGAATTGAGTGATCACCCACCCTTTAGGATAGGGATAGGGTGAATGCTATTAGAGATGAGCTTGTTAATATAATTAACATAGAACAATCATCTAACCTATATAATAGCATCAATATTTATATATTCTATGCCTCTCTCTCCCACAGTGTTACTGCCACTATAAAGTGGAGGTAGATAGATGGTATGGTTTCTATAGATAATGTGAAGAGTATGTTCCCACATTATCAAGATAAGGAAAAGGTGAGATAATACATAGTCACTCGATGCACTAATGAAATTGTGGCACCCTTCATATATCCTCACAGGTTGGCTATGCATCATATGTGGCTCCAAAAGGAATAGGTCACATTATATTTCTGCAAACAATTGTACTCTTGATGAGAGGATTGACTGATCACCCATCCTTCAGGATAGGGAAATGGTGAATTCTATTAGAGATGAGATTGTTAATATAATTATCATAGCACAATCATATAACCTGTATGATAGCATCAATATTGATATATTCTATGTCTCTCTCTCTCTCCTGCAGTGTTACTGCCACTGTAAAGTGGAGGCAGATAGATGGTATGGTTTCTACAGATAATGTGAAAAGTATGTTCCCACATTATCAAGCTAAGGAAAAGGTGAAATGATACATAGTCACTTGATGCATTGATGATATTATGGTACCCTTCATATATCCTCGGAGGTTGGCTACACATCATATGTGTCCCCGAAAGGAATAGCTCCCATTATATTGCAAACAATTGTTTGCAAATTTTCATTTACATCTTGAGGTTGACTATATAGATTACCCCATCCATGTTGGTTAGTGGAAGGGGAGACTAGCAGATATATTTAGACCACCTGATGCCCTAGTTTCCACTAATAAATAGGAAAAGGTTAGTCCAAACCTTTTAGTAATTTTCAATAAAAAATGTCTCCTTAAGCTAGAAAGCATGACAAAAATGTTACAAATCATTAGAAAACATTAGAAATAATGTCAAAAAACCTTAAAAAAATGTTAATATTTTTTATAAATAATGTTAGAAAGTTATTTGAAAAACATTATACAATATGTTTGAAAACATTAGAAATAATGTTATAAAATATTTGAAAAAATGTTACAAAACATTAGAAAAAGTGTTAGAAAATGCACTTAAATGACCCCTTAAGACCTAACATGACTAATAAGACCTAATAGGACACTTTAAGACCTAAAATGACTAATAAGACCTAATAAGACCCCTTAAGACCTAACATGACCTAATAGGACCCCTTAAGACCTAACATGACTAATAAGACCTAATAAGACCCTTTAAGACCTAACATGACCTAATAGGGCCCCTTAATACCTAACATGACTAACATGACCTAATAGGACCCCTTAAGACCTAACATGACCTATAAGACCTAATAGAACCCTTTAAGACCTAACATGACCTAATTGGACCCCTTAAGACCTAACATGACCTAATTGGACCCCTTAAGACCTAACATGCCTAATAAGACCTAATAGGACCCTTTAAGAACTAACATGACCTAATAGGACCCCTTAAGACCTAACATGACTAACATGACCTATTAGGACCCCTTAAGACCTAACAAGCCATAATAGGACTCCTTTAGTCCTAGCATGACCCCTTAAGAGCTAGCATGACTAACATGACCTAATAGGACCCTTTAAGACCTAACATGACCTAATAGGACCCCTTAAAACCTAACATGACTAATAAGACCTAATAGGACCCTTTAAGATGTAACATGACCTAATATGACCCCTTAGGACCTAACATGACCTAATAGGACCCTTAAGACCTAACATGACCTAATAGGACCCCTTAAGCCCTAACATCACTTAATAGGACTCCTTAAGCCCTAACATGGCCTAATATGACACCTTAAGCCTTGACATGACCTATAAGACCTAACATGACCTACTAGGACCCCTTAAGACCTAACATGACCTATTAAGACCCCTTAAGACCTAACAAGCCCTAATAGGACCTCTTTAGCCCTAAAATGACTTCTTAAGACCTAACATGACTAACATGAGCTAATAGGACCCCTTAATCTACCTAACATGGCCTATTAGGAACCTTTAAGAACTAACATGACCTAATAAGACCCCTTAAGACCTAACATGACCTATAAGACCTAATAGGAACCTTTAAGACCTAACATGACCTAATAGGACCCCTTAAGACCTAACGTGACCTAATAGGACTCCTTAAGAGCTAACATGACCTAATAGGACTAAAAATGACCTATTGTGACCCCTTAAGACCTAAAAAGCTCTAATAGGACCTAACATGTCCCTTTTATTTACATGTACTTATAACATATTTTAGAATTTGTTACATGATTTTATTAGCACATGTACATGTAATGTACATATTTACTTAAATTTTAACATTTAATGCATGATCTAGATGTATGTTTTAGATTACTTTTTAAGAAATTCTACATATATGTATATGCATGTGTAGATCTAGATCAGCTATCATATTTTGATTATCTATATATATCACATAATATGGCATATGATGCTAGTGATTCTAGAGAGACTAGTGCACACAGTTGTGCCTCTAGTGGAGCATCTCATAGGTTTGTAGATAGTAGAGAGGATAGACACAATTTATTTGCAAAAACCATTCAATGATTACAGACAACTATTGCTACTTTTGATGAGAGCATTGAGTGATCAGCCACCCTTCAGGATAGGGATAGGGTGAATGCTATTAAAGATGATTTTGTTAATATAATTAACATAGAACAATCATATAACCTATATGATAGCATCAATATTGATATATTCTATGCCTCTCTCTCCCGTAGTGTTATTGCCATTGTAAAGTGGAGGTAGATAGATGGTATGGTTTCTACAAATAATGTGAAGAATATGTTCGGGCACATTATCAAGGTAAGGAAAAGGTGAGAGGATACATAGTCACTCGATGCATTGATGATATTGTGGCACCCTTCATATATCATCACAGGTTGGCTACACATCATATGTCGCCCCAAAGGGAATAGCTCCCATTATATTTATGCAAACAATTCTACTCTTGATGAGAGCATTGAGTGATCACCCACCCTTTGGGATAGGGATAGGGAAAATTCTATTAGAGATGAGATTTTTAATATAATTATCATAGCATAATCATATAACCTATATGATAGCATCAGTATTATGCCTCTCTCTCCCACAATGTTACTACCACTGTAAAGTGGAGGCAGATAGATGGTATGGTTTCTATAGATAATGTGAAGAGTATGTTCCCACATTATCAAGATAAGGAAAAGGTGAGAGGATACATAGTCACTTGATGCATTGATGATATTATGGTGCCCTTCATATATCCTCGTAGGTTGTCTATATATCATATGT